>LUCW03000313.1:0-30000 GCA_001586965.3 Sphaeroforma sirkka | reverse complement strand
CTCGGGACTAGGATCGGGCCCAAGCCAGTACTCCCACGCTCCATACGCGTCGGCCTTATAATCGCGCAGACACTCGGCTATAATGTCGCACTGTGTTTTGTGGTACACATCTGGACTGCCATCCATACCGTGTTTCACGGCGAGATAGCGCACAATTGCTCCCGACTGGTAAGAGCGTTCAAGTACCAGTTAGCAAGAATGGGGATCTAGATCGATACACACACATACACGCACACACACACACACACACACACACATATATATATATATATATATATATGAAATATATAATGTATACATATCAAAAAAGTATAAGTATAAGTCTAAGTATATATATATATATATATATATATATACAAATTCATATTCAAGAAGTCAAGAAGCACAGTTTTGAAAGAATGCACACATACTCATGTAGAATACAAGGGTCAGCTTGAACTCGTTGATACGTCTAGCAAATCGAAAGAAAATGTGAAGCTTCATTATTCTAATGACAGCTCGCGTGCCCGTATCTTCCCAATCAGAAGGAGTGTTTTCTGAAACACTATTTCGCTATCAACCAACGATCATATGTATACTGAGATATTAACTATGATAACGCTGTGACAAAATCAACATGCGATTAAACGCATACGCAGTGATTACATATGACAGCACTATGATACTATCAAAAAGTTACCATACAGGTATTTGACGATTATTTACGTAAATTGTCTTACCTGAGAAAGTTTTAATCCATCCATGCAGAGTAACGGGACCTGTACGAAAACATTGTACAGGTTGAGAGGATGCTCCGTTGGTTTATTTGGTGAATTTGATGTCACTATGTTCAGGTTCAATATGCATACTATAGTCATCAGCTAGAGTTGGCGCCCAGCTAAAAAACACGCCCTAAGAAAAACGGCTTGATGCAAGAAGATGTATATGCCTAAGGGACCTTACAGCATACACATACACATGTACATAGACACGTATATATATATATATGCACACACACGCGCGCGCGCGTACAAAAACACACACACACGCACACATATGTACATATACATATATATGTATATATATACATATGGTTCTTGAATGGATGCAAAGACAAATCCATGTAGATTTAGTTGGCACATGAGCGGTAGATATACCGCATATACTTCTCACGCGTGTGCAAGTTATGATCATTCGTGTTCTTGCGTAGGCTTTTGGTTTTTTTTAAAATAAGAACTGTACACACTGTTTAGAAAACGAAATGCATAACAGCACATAAAAGCGCACATAAAAATGCATATATATATATATATATATATATATATATATATATATATATATATATATATATATATATTGAATATACGTGGGGAACAAAAACACCTTTTGAAACTAAGAAATGAGTAAACCCCCGTTTTATTATAGATGAAAGAGTCTGTTCAACAGCATAAATGATCATGGAAATGCACATTTAAACAAGGGAGAGTCATAATTTGACAACACTGATTTGTTCATTCATGCACGAATATGGCGTACAAAGTTGCTGTTAGAGTCAGCACACATCGACACCCACGCCGTTGCCATGAAGGCTGGTATAGCACGCACTAATACACGTCAAAGTACACCAATCCACACACCAATCCACAAATACACATAATAGTATACATATAAATACACACGCAACTGGACACCGATCCCCCCCCCCCCCCCCCCCCGTGCGAGCGCACCTTAGTATGTTCGCAATCCGAGATACTCTATTACCTGACCCATAGGCAAGTAGTCGTTCTCTAAGAGGTGTGTAAAGTGTGTCCGCTCTGACAAATACGCTACGCCTTCCAATCCAGGCACACACTCTTTGTAAGGCACACCACATGCAGCTAACATGTAGCGGATAATCTCAGCCTTGCCTCTGCCGTCCCAGTATGTGAGTGTGACCTCGTGCTTAGTTCCTTGGACCATTGTATTGGAACGAAGTAAGTTGATTGCCTAGTGTCTTCTGTGAGATAGTATACGTATTTATGCGAATATGTGCAAGGTATGGAATCTATATAGATATTCACAAACTATATATGACATATGTATGGAGTATGGATAATGGAGCCATAGAGCCATACAACGTATGGATATATATTTAGAATGCCAAGCAGTTCAGTTTGCCGACTACCTGGATCTCACCATGGAAACATCTGTGGCAATTTTTATTCCAACTTTCCGACTCTGAGTCCGAGAGGTCCGAGTCAACACGTATGTAGCCTAATAAGGCCCTATTTAAAAATATAAAAAGTATAAAACCGCAACAATTTATGGGTCTCATAAATAGTCAAAACTCCGACCACCGAATCGCGATGTCCGTGGTTTAATAGGGTTTTGGTGAAAAGTCTCGTCGACCTCGTGAGTCGTGACTCGTGAGTCGACTCGTGACGTCTTCGGTCTTCCTCCTGAATCGGGGACTTGTCGTTTGGGCCGTATCATCCGTATATCGTATGGCCTTTCTATAAAATGAGAATAAATAGACATTACAATTTCAGTTTTAATTTTATAGTGAATTTGCAAACGCTATGCTTCTTGTGTGGGGGCTTGGGCCCCGATTGGGACCTTGCGGGATTGGGCATTGACTCGTAAATACTGGTATTTACTGTACAGTATGTACGATGTGTTTTTTACATACTTATTTTAGAGATAAATACGCGCGACTGCGAGTCGAGAACCCTAATTTACTTTTTCTAGAAAAACCCATAAATACGTAAATGGTAAGCTGTGAACTAACCCTAAACCCTAAAACTGTCACGAGTCAAGTCAGGCATCAGATTTTTCATACTAAAGACCTAAATTGAACAGATTTTTTTTTTGAAATACGTTTGGATTTTTATATAAAAAGCAATCAAAACGAATTAAGTAGATTCCAAGGGACTTGTCTAGTTGTCTTCCCTTCCAAGTTCCAAAGGACTTGTCTAGTTGTCTTCCCTTCCAAGTTCAAAGGGACTTGTCTAGTTGTCTTCCCTTCCAAGTTCCAAGGGACTTGTCTAGTTGTCTTCCCTTCCAAGTTCCAAAGGACTTGTCTAGTTGTCTTCCTTCCAAGTTCCAAAGGACTTGTCTAGTTGTCTTCCCTTCCAAGTTCAAAGGGACTTGTCTAGTTTTCTTCCCTTCCAAGTTCCAAGGGACTTGTCTAGTTGTCTTCCCTTCCAAGTTCCAAAGGACTTGTCTAGTTGTCTTCCCTTCCAAGTTCCAAGGGACTTGTCTCTACTAGAGAGGGATGAGGTGGGTGGTTTTTTCGTTTTATAAAATGGGGGAGCTTCGGTATTTCGTTGTTCATACTGTAAAGGTTGAGCGTAAACGTTAAAAAAATGAACGGATTATCACATTAAATAAGACGGGCTTGGAAAATTTGATTCCAATCAGCAGCAAAAAAAGTTGAACGTAAACATAAATCTTCTCGTTCAAAGTCTGTCCGGGGATTTTGGACCGATCGGTTGCGCACTGATAATGTTTCTAAATATTTAGGACATCGCCTTTAGGAGTCTAGAGCCTATGTGACAACCCCCGGAGTGAGACTACCAGAATCCAGATACTCTCCAGAGTCAAGACTTCAGAGGGCAGAGGGTCCATGACGTATACGGATATTTTTGAAATATGTATAGCCGTTTCACGTATGTACAACGTTTTGAGCTTAGGTCATCGCTCGCAGTGCTTGACATCAGGCACTCGAAAGCTGACACCGACAGGCGACAAGTGGCAGTGTGACAAAGCTCAATTTTTACTCTGTATTCATAGTACGATAATCAGTTAAAAAAGGCAAATATTTGTATGTTCCGGATTTTAAAAATATTGTAGCTGTGGCCTATGGATAACTGTATATACCTTATATAGTACATCATTATACAGTTGCTGGCAATATAGCCACCTACAGTCAATAGCACTCAGAACGAACAACCACATTAGGGAGTGCCAGCCATATATATATATACGCACGTTTTCAGCCCCATACACGTTTGTGGTGTAATATAGTGATCAACGCATTTGATGGGACACCTGGACTCACCATACGACCCACATGTCAATGTCATATTCATTGCGATGCATTAAACAAAACATCACATAATTAAATACATCGGATCTGTACACTTGATCACGCCGATGTCTTGAGTATATTTGTTACCTTACATTCCTATATTTAACACTACAAAACACTTAAGAATTGATACATCCATATCCAGAGTATTTCCAGGATGTCTCAAGATCTCTCTAATGATCAGTCCAAGGACACCCAAACATTGGCAGCTACCATACAAGCATTGACATCCGCAGTAGTGCATCTCCAACAGAGCGTTGACAGGTATTGCGTGGGCTGTCCGTATATTCTTTGTCTATTTATTGAAGGGATTATTTTTGGTTTGGATGTATACCATAGGTATGGGAGGGATCCGACTTTGATTGCTTTCTTTGTTGGGTTCTATTTGAATTGTTTGTGTACCATAGACATTGTATGGGTATTCTGTTTACAGTATGTATGTCACAGGTACGTCATGGGTTATATGGTCGTTGGTTGTATGAACTATACTGTGAATTATTGTTGATTACATACATGGTCGTAGGTTGTATGAACTATATTGTGAATTATTGGGGATTACATACATACGGGTTGCTTGTATGTCCCATATAATCGAGTAGGCTATATCAACATAGGACGCCACCAAAAAGACCTTTTCAGTCTCATTTGTGCTTCTGTAGCAGAGCGTCGACAAACATTGCGTTGCATGTACATTGAATCTATTGTATTGTATGTGTATTGGTTGTGTGCCATAGGTATACCCGTGGGTTTAGAATGGGTTACGTGTACATGGCATTTAAGCATACAAAGGGATGTTATATTGCGAGTGGGCTGTGTCGGTCTCATCGTTACTATTGTCCTGTTCGCCCTTGGATGTCTGTCTGAAACGACTCAACCATACACGTCTTGTTTGGTACTTTGGGACACTTCCGTGTGCTCTGTATCAGTATTTGTGCACTAACATATTCTTTTGTAGTCATCTTGTGCATATCGAAATCAGCACGCGCACACTCTATTGACGAATTGTGTGTTATACAGACACTGGATATAGCGGCTGCCACATACACGAGTGAAGTGTAGTTGTGATGCACCTGAATGGTTGCTGCATTTACCAACCCACTCTCCCTTGGGCAGATAAGTGTAATAACAGTTTAATGTTTTATGGGTTTAAGAGTTAGGATGCCCATATATAGAACAGTTAACCTACCAACCCACTCCTCGCTGCTCAGGTCAAGAAAGCGCTTATGAGACGAAGGTGAACGAGACCTGAGGTTTAGGATTTAGGGGTAATAGTGGACATATATAGACAATTTACCTACTACTCCACTCTGTTCCACACAGATTAGAGAATCGTCTATCAGACGCAGATGAGCGAGACTTATAAGGATTTAGGTGTAATAGTGGACTTATATAGATACTTTACCTACCACACAACTCTGATCTGAACAGATTAGAGAAGCGTCTATCCGACGAAGATGAGCGAGACCTCAACAAACGTGAAAGCAAGAGCACCGCACGCTTCTACTCGTTCCACCAGAACTTCATTGCGGGGAGTGTGGCGCTACCACTGTCATTTGCCGTCACACACCCTCTCGACACCATCAAGACACGCATGCAGGCCAGGCACACCAGCACACCAGCCAATGGTGTGTTAGTTTGCGAATACATGTGTGTGTGTGTGTGTTCCCGCCATACGGTACGAAGACTTGCATATATATATATATATAACATGCATGTGTTTGCCGCGTCTATTCGTTCCATCAGAATGTCATTGAGGGGAGTGCACCTCTGCCGCTGTCATTTGCTGTAACACATCACCTCAGCACCATCAAGATACGGCTATCTGCCGGGCACACAGTCACAGCCCTAGTATATGCGTGTGTATGAGTGTTTGTGTATGTTATAACGAGAACATCTGTACGTGTGTGTATTCATGTATACCAGCATGTGACTTTGTATAGCGTACCATCTACCATTTTGGTACAGCATCCTCGACGTCCCTATCACGACCCTCTGGAACACGTCTTGACGCACTTCTTGTGAACAAATCGAATGAGGTTTGAATAAAAGTCAGTACGCAGACTGTCTTCTTTTCGTGATATAGTCTCATGCACAACATGCAAAGCAACATACTTCGTTGCTGCTGCTAGAGGCACGTCTGGACGGCACGTGTATTTACACATGCCCTGAATTTGATATTAATCTCTGTACAAATATATGATATGTTTTTGTCACCGGTGCATCTATACAATCTATGTCTCGTTCAGCTCATAGCTGCGCTATGCATGTGTGTCACCGGTGCATCTATACAATCTATGTCTCGTACAGCTCATAGCTGCGCTATGCATGTGTGTCTCCGGTGCTATACCAGATACCTTCTAAGCGATTTGACCAGCCCATGGATACTACCACAGAGTGCGCTCCCATGCGAGTGTTTAGTAGTGTGTGTGTATGCACTGTTGGCCTGTGTGTAGTCTATATGTAGCTGACATCAGCGATAGGTACGACGGGGATACTTCTCTGCGTGGTGAATCCGGGCGTATCTCACGTATCGTCTATCCCTTTAGGGTTTAGGGTTTAGAGATATTTTTTTTTATCTCCCTGGTGTCGGTACCTTCCTTTCACGTTCACAAATGCACGCGCTGTGGTTGTAACCATGTTCCTCGGCATAGGCTAATCTCCCTGCATCCGCTCCTGATTCGCCAGCACACAATCCGGTGCACATAGTCGTTTTGTGTATACATACGGCTGAGATGTCTCCTGTAGTATTGTACCTGTGTATGTATCTGGGGGGCACTAGTCTATCAACACAGCCCGCCGATTTTGCATAGTTCGCGTATAGTGTGCCTACACTTTGTTCTCACGTTCTATACGGTCATCCTTTCATCTACACACCATCCAACAATGTTCAGGCGCAAATGGAACTGGCTCATTTTGGAAGCAAATAAAATTATCCTTCAAAAGCGGTGGCGCCACTAGGGCTCTGGGCAAAGGGTTTCTGCCAAGTGTGCTGGGAGCAGGTAAGCGGCTGCAAATATCTCTACATGTACTCGTATGTATGTGACGCGTGTTTACATAGATAGTTCTGTAGAGATTTTATATATGTATATATGTATATATTGCTTTATATATGTTGCTTTGTATGCTGTATATGCTGTATATGGCCTCCTTCTAATCACACTTCATTCGCCCGTACACAACTATCAGCGCCACAGGGTGGGCTCCGTCTGGCAGTGTACGGTACAGTGCAGAATGAGCTGCACCCGTACTTTGACCTGCCCATGTTTCAGAACGGCATCGCAGCGGTTGCAGGTGACATCAGCAGTAGTGTAGTGAAAGTGCCGCGAGAGATTATAGTGCAACGTTTGCAAACGGTATGGCGGCCTGGTGTGTGCGTGTGTGTATGTGATTGTTGTCTGCGTGTTTGCAAGGGTTGTTGTAGATGTGTGTTTTGATACATGAAGTGCATTTGTCCATAGCCTTTTAAATTAGACATTTGTATGAGTTACTTTATGGTAAGGCTGCACCGTGGCTTCGGGCTGTCAGTGGTAGTGTTGAGCTAGTGGTGATTGAAATCATTGTTCTGCCTCTGCATGCAGCACGCATGCTAGGGTTGCGTGCGTATATTGAAGGTGCGTCCTTGTGCTTATGCTGGGGTTGTGAGCGTGTTATAAAAGTGCATCCTAGTGTTTCAACGGAGGATTGAATCTCTGCTTGATAGCTTGTGAAGTGTGTTACTATGTTTTATTTAATGGGTGTGTTTTGCTGTCCAAGCGGACTATCAACAAAAGTGTGGTATGTCAGAGGTGATAGGTTGTTTGAGGTTCGTGTGTGTATACTTGTGCATATACGTCTTCGCATGTGTTTGAGAGTCTATGAGCTCTCTTTGTCGAGTCTGTATGCGTACAATGCTGTACTATTGCACTTGCGATATATTCACAACACATGTCGAAGACAGCTGAACCAACCCCTCAATAAGACCTGAATCGGTGAAGCAATTAGCACCAACGCTATGTGATTGTACTTGGTACTCATGAGAGATAAGTTAACACATGTTGATTGCGGTTGTTGCAGGGTCTATACACGAGTACAGCGCACGCGGTAAGATCGATCTTTGCGGAGGAGGGCATGCGGGGGTTCTTCGCAGGTATGCGAGTCGTGTGAGAAGGCACTTGTTGATATGTATACACCTATATATATGTATGTACATATGTATATGTGTATTTATATATACATATACATACACACATCTATATATATATATATATATATATCTGTATCTGTATCTACATCTATATATATCTTTTTATATGTTTATAGGTTTATGAGTTTATACGTTCGTATGGCCAGACCTATTTACCTGGGCACGCTTCATGTCTTATTCCCGCAGAAATCCCAAGTACGTGATAGTAGTCCTGCCAGCTATAGCTGTAAATGTGTGGTGGTGTGGAACTGTCGATACACCCGTACCTCTGTGTGGCTCCTTTGTATGTGAGATCGCACACTTCTGCCAGAACGAGTTACTTGTATATATAACCATTGATTTGTACGTTTATGTGTAATCGTTGGTTGTGCTTGGGACAATCCACTCTGTCTGTGTCGAATGTGCGTCAAACATGCGACGTGTGAGCCCAGTTGGTGTTGTATACCGTTAATGCTTATCAGCCGAACTCCAGGATATGCAGGCGCAGGCGATTAAGCGAGTTGGTTTGGTTCAGTACAGTGGCTGTGGGCGTAGATGTGTTGCAGGTTACTAAAATGTTTAACCCTGTGTTGCAGGTTATTTGAACAGTAAAACACTCTTGTTGCAAGCTACCAAAACATTCAACCTTTCTGTGTGGCAGGTTATTGGTCAACTGCGATCCGTGACATTCCGTTTATGATTATATTGTTTACCTCGTACGAGCAATTCAAAACGTGGAAGCTGAGATTCACAACGACATCCTCGCGGCAAGGTTTAGAGGAAGACAGGGTATGTAGATGGTTGTGGGTGGGTGCTGATAGTACGGTAGTTGCATGCGGCAGGCGTAGGGTGGGTACTGATGGTACAGGAGTTTTATGCGGTAGGCCTAGGGTGGGTACTGAGAGTACGGTAGTTGTATGCGGCAGGCGTAGGGTGGGTACTGATGGTACAGGAGTTTTATGCGGTAGGCCTAGGGTAGATACTGATGGTACAGGAGTTTTTTGCGGTAGGCCTAGGGTGGGTACTGAGAGTACGGTAGTTGTATGCGGCAGGCGTAGGGTGGCTCAGTTCGTTTGCTTCAGGGCAAACCGACTGTGCGGGTCATATGTGTTTTTTGTAGTGTGTCTGTATCTCTTTGTGCAAGCACATCATTTACAGTGGCCATTGAGTGTATCGACCTGTCCCAAAGGGACCGATCGCTTCGAATATATCTATAGCTACTTGCGCATGCCCAGATGTATCTATGTACAATTTATGTACCACCTGTCTGCGCATGGACTTACTACAATGAACATGCACACCGCACACGAAAACATATGCGTGTGTTTTGTATCCACCGTTACTAATTGAAAACAAGTAACGTGCGCTTTAACTACTTCAAATCTTGTTACTATCACCGATTAAGGTATTTGTACAAGTATATATATAGTCGTAACGTCATCAAACGTTTGTTGCGCATGATAACGGCACTTACATTGATTTTGTATTATATATATTTATATATATATATATATATTTATATATATATATTATTATATTATTATATTATTATATATGTGTATATGTATATATATATATATATAAACCTTAGACACTACATCCTATATTTTGTGGCATATCTATGCAACTACTTATCCATACGTTCACACACGATTTGCACTCAAACCTCTATATCCTAAGGCTTTCTTATGCATATATACATTATATATATATATATATATGTACATACAGAAAACTTTTATACTATACACTATACCCTAAGGCTTACTTCTGCATTTGCTTATCCATATACTCACAGGAATGGAGTGATCTGGAGACTATACTGTGGGGTGGGGTGTCCGGTGGTTTGGCGGGCTTTTCCACGACACCGTTTGATGTCATCAAAACACGCATCATGACAGAGACCACAGCAGGAGACGGCAGGAAAATGAAGGTGTGTGATTGATATTTGCTAAATAAAGGTGTGATTGGTGTTTGCTAAATTAAGGTGTGTGACTGGTGTTTTGTAAATGAAGGTGTGAGGTTGGTGTTTGGTAAATGAAGATGTGGGGTTGGTGTTTGATCTGATATTATAAAGAAGGCATTGTTTGAAGGTCTGTCGATACTTGGGAGTGTTTGCTATACTCATATCGAGCATTTAGATATGCGCTCCCATGCTTCTCGAGAACTCGCTCTATTCCACACATCATCCTAAACCCTACAAACCCTACACCCTACACCCTTAGAATCCTATTGACCCTAAACCCAACCTGATCTATATCATCAAACATAGGTTGTGCTTAACGGTATTCTCAAGGAGGACGGTATGCGTGGCTTGTTCATTGGTGCAGGGGCTCGTAGTGCCTGGTGGTTCTGTGTTTGCAGTGTGTTCTTCTACACGTTTGAACGGGTACGCACACACGTGCACAACACCTTCAGCGAGGACTTCGATTCGCTCAGCAGGTACAACTCGAGTAAGGTCGATGGCACACGCGCAGCTACGCTCCTTTGAGAAATATTCGGCATTCGGTATATAGTTCTGGACAATAAATATTAGGTACATAACGATTCATAATCGTGTCCAGCTCATTGAAGCAACGTTGGAAAATGTGTGCAGCACTTTGGTCGACGATATTCAACTCGTGGAGAAGACTCAACTCGAATAAGCAAAGGCTATGGTGAAAGTACAGGCACACTTCTGTATGAAGAAAAAGGCATTTGGGAGCGAACTGAGCTGCTTGGTTATTACATTCTATATTATAGCATCCTAAAACACAATAGAAGTTGATGCATATAACCTCCTAAAACATAGTAGAAGTAGTTGCATGCAGATCCGTTATCAGATCGGACTCGCGAACCATAGCTCGCACCTGTGCACAACACAGTTGACGTAAGACGTTGACTGTCTCAGCTGACGCAACTCAGACGCACGAGCCCCAGGCACCGCTTTAACAACTCTGCTGCGAGACGAGCCTTAACATCCGAGAAAGTTCTGAAACATAGGTTCACTAGTAAATAGTATATACTTATGTATTGTTAGTTTACTAATAAATGGTATATACTAATATAACATAGATTTACTAGTAAATACCTGAGTATTCAGTCAGCATTAAAACATGAATTTAAGCACGAGCTTTGCATGAGTATGTCCTTGTTGCATTTCGATTACACTAGCATGCTGAAGAGTTCTAAGCGTACTCAGACATCGAATAAATATGACATGCTATGGACTTCATTTAGTAAGCTGATGAGTTTTACGCGTATTTAGGCATAGGATACGTATAAATATACTATGAACTTTGCCTAGCAAGCTCATAAATTCTACGCGTATTCAAGCATAGGATAAATATAGGTATGCTATGAACTTTGCCTAATAAGCCGATGAGTTTTACGCGAAATTAAGCATAAGATAAATATAAGTATGCTATGAACTTTGTCTAATAAGCTGATGAATTTTATGCGTATTAAAGCATAAGTAAATATAAATATACTATGAACTTTGCCTAGCAAGCGGATGAGTTTTACGCGTATTTTAAGTATAGGATAAATACAAATATACTGTGTACTTTGTTAAGCAAGCTGATGAGTTTTACGCGTATTTAATCATAGAATAAATATAAGTATGCTATGAACTTTACCTAATAAGCTGATGAGTTCTACGCGTATTTAAGCATGGGTTAGATATAAATATACTATGAACATTACCTAATAAGCTGATGAGTTTTACGCGTATTTAAGCATAGGATAAATATAAATATAATACGAACTTTGCTTAGCAATCTGATGGGTTTTACTCGTATTTAAGCATAGAATAAATATAGGTATGCTATGAACTTTGACCAATAAGCTGATAAGTTTTACGCGTATTTAAGCATAGTATAAATATAAATATACTATGAACTTTGCCTAATACGAGATGAGTTTTGCGCGCATTTAAACATGGGATAAATATAAGTATGCTATGAGTTTTGCCTAATAAGCTGATGAGTTTTACGCGTATTTAAGCATAGGATAAATGTAGGTGCTATGACCTATGCCTAATATGCTGATGATTATTAAACGTAATTAAGCATAGGATAAATATAAGTATACTATGAGCTTTGCCTAATTAGCTGATGAGTTCTACGGGTATTTAAATATATTATGAACTTTGCCTAATAAGTCGATGAGTTTTACGCCTATTTGAACATAGGATAAATATAAGTATGCTATGAACTTTGCCTAATAAACTGGTGAGTTCTACGCGTATTTAAGCATGGGATAGATATGAATATACTATGAACAATACCTAATAAGCTGATGAGTTTTACGCGTAATTAGGCATAGGATAAATATATGTATACTATGAACTTTGCCTAGCAAGCTGATGAGTTTCACGTGTTTAAGCATAAGCTAAATAGATGAATGCTATGAGCTTTGCCTAATAAGCTGATAGGTTTTACGCGTTTTTAAGCATGGGATAAATAAATATATATACTATGAACTTTGCTTAATAAGCTGATGAGTTTTACGCGTATTTAAGCATAGTATAAACATTGGTATGCTATGAACTTTGCCTAATAAACTGAAGAGTTTTAAGCGTATTTAAGCATAGGATAAATAGAGGTATACTATGAACTTTGCCTAATACGCTGATGAGTATTACGCGTATTTAGGCATAGGATACGTATAAGTATGCTGTCAACTTTACCTAATAAGCTGATGAGTTTTACGCGTATTAAAGCACAGGATATATATAAATATGCTATGAACTTTGCCTATAAAGCTGATTTTTATGCGTACTTGAGCATAGGATGAGCATAAATATACTATGAACTTTGCCTAATAAGTCGATGAGTTTTGCGCGTATTTAAGCATAGGATAAATATAGGTATGCTATCAACTTTGCCTAAAAAGATGATGAGTTTCACGCGTATTTAAGCATAGGATAGATATAGGTATGCTATGAACTTTGCCTAATGAACTGATGAGTTTTACGGGTATTAGGCATAGAATATATTTTGGCATACTATGAACTTTGCCTAAAAAGCTGATGAGTTTTACGCGTGTTTAAGCATAGGATAAATAGAAGTATGCTATGAACTTTGTCTAAAAAGCTGATACGTTTTACGCGTATTTAAGCATAGGATGGATATAAATATACTATGAGCTTTGCTTAATAAGTCGATGAGCTTTACGCCTTTTTGAGCATAGGATAAATACACGAATGCTATCAACTATGCCTAATAAGCTGATGAGTTTTACCCGTAATTAAGCATAGGATAAATAAAAATATACAATGAACTTTGCCTAGCAAGCTAATGAGTTTTACGCGTATTTTATATTAGGATAAATACAAATATACCATGTACTTTGCCTAATAAGCTGATGATTTCTAGCGTATTTAAGCACAGGATAAGTATAATCATGCTATGAGCTTTGCCTAATAAGCTGATGAGTTTTACGCGTATTTAAGCATAGGATAAATGTAGGTATGCTATGACCTTTGCCTAATAAGCTGGTGAGTTTTACGCGTATTTAAGCATGGGATAAATATAAATATACTATGAACTTTACTTAATAAGCTGATGAGTTTTACGCGTATTTAAGCAATATAGGATAAATATAAGTATGCTATGAGCGTTGCCTAATAAGCTGGTGATTTTTACGCCTATTTAAGCGTAGGTTTAAAATAGGTCTACGAACTTTGCCTAATAAGCTGATGAGTTTTACGCGTATTTATGCATAGGTTAAATATAGTTATACTATGAGCTTTGCCGAATAAGCTGATTAGTTTTACGCGTATTTAAGCATAGGATAAATATAAGTATGTTTTCAACTTTGCCTAATAAGCTGATGTATTGTTCTCAGATATTAAAGTGTCTTAAAGTGTTTTAAGTTTTAAGTGAATGGTTGTGATTTATTTGATTCGAGTACCTGCTTTTGTATGCATTGGACTCGTAATCCTTGAGCTAGTAAAAAACACCTCTTAAGGTGAAAAAAGTTCTCACTTAATCTATTATCCAATCTAAAGGCAGCGTCGCCACGTCTTTAACTGATCGTGTCTTCCATTGTAATCTTTGGCCTTATACGTTTAGATTGTACTCCTCCGATATTTAGGGATGCCCTTATGCCCATCAGAAATTTTCTAATGATGTTTCCGTACTCCCGGCATTTCGGCTCCGAGATTATTTCCATCTGTAATATTTCTGTGTTCCTCTCTGAGTTTAGATTCTCTCCTTGGTTGATGCTGGGATAAAGCTAGTTAATCCTCCGGTGTTTGACCGTAGTTTTATGCTTGGTAAACAATCCTGGTTTACTGTGATCAATACTCCCCCTGAAGCTATAGATGTAGTTTGACGGAATTCAAGCTTCCTAAAAAATTGATCCCGAGGTTGAATTAACAGGTGTGTTGGCTTGGTGGTAAAGTACTTCGCTAAAAAATGTTTAAGTCACTGATTCGTTTCCCAATGGCTTCAAAAAATTTGCATTTGGTGTTAATCTGGTTGGCCCATGGCCCAGTTGAAAATTGTCTTGTGCGTTACGTTCGAATATTGTATCAAAATGTGTACGGTCAGAAGCCTCAAAATTGGGGAGAGGTTCAGCCCACTGCACACAGGCCTGAAAGTCAGACAAAAACAAACAGGACAAAGATCAGCCCAGTAACTCGTAGTACAATAACAGGTGCAGGGCACAAACATTTTTCTTTCAAAAAACAATATATGTAAACTTCGATGGATATTTCTATGTTTAAAACTATGTTATATAAACTAAGATACAATTTAAGTCAGTTAGGATTTAGCAGTGGTAGCTTGTGTAAGGATGATCGGGACTGCCTCTTGGTAAGAGGCCAAAAATCCTCGATCACACAGGACGTACCTCTAGCTGTTCTTTATCAAATAATTTCACTAGAAGTATTAAGTGTTCATGACCACATTCCTAATTTGTAGATAGACATAAGAACGTAAGTCAAGTTATTACATTGGCTAATATAAATAAATTTCCATCTGAAGAAAAGTTAAAAAAAGAAAAAGACTTATTGGATTTTGGAGATTGGCGGGAAGATCAAAACCTGTAAGTAGTAATTCAGAGATTGTAAAATTTAGTTTATATTATCCTACATCTACTATCGTCTCAAATAGGTCCAAATAAATGAGTCATACCAAATATTCAGGCTATTGGAGCCATCATAGTGAATTTAGAACACTTTGGAAATATTGGAAAAGGAACTTGTATTAAATTATTTTAAATACAAATAAAAACCAATATGTTATCTCGTTTGATCTTGATATTTTAGACTGACCGGAGGCCGTATTTCTACATAGCCCCCAGTAGCTTTTAGGACTACGGACGTACGTGAAGGTACAATCTAGTTCGTAAAGCGAACCCCAAAGTAAAACGGTTTCGGTCATGGCTTATCGAGTAAGTATGTGCCTATATGTACGAGTTCAAGACTCATGTTGTACTCTATGTCGTTTAGTATTTGGTCCAGTAACCATTTCCGATGTAGGTGTCTTACACTTATTTCTTGGTAAGGTAACAGCCAAAAGTTGTTCTTCATTAGTAAGTGAGTTCGAAGAATTTTCTGCTCTGTTGGTAATCAAATCAGAAAGCTTAGTCACATAGGAAGTAGGTGGCAAATAGGGAATTTCATATCCATCAGGGTTTGTAGTCACCTGAGAAAACCCTTTCCGTTTATCTCGTGTGTTCTTATGTAACGCTTATTTCATTTCTTATTAGAAACACGAAGGAAGTCGCGAGGCATTAGTAAGTGAGTTCGAAGAATTTTCTGCTCTGTTGGTAATCAAATCAGAAAGCTTAGTCACATAGGAAGTAGGTGGCAAATAGGGAATTTCATATCCATCAGGGTTTGTAGTCACCTGAGAAAACCCTTTCCGTTTATCTCGTGTGTTCTTATGTAACGCTTATTTCATTTCTTATTAGAAACACGAAGGAAGTCGCGAGATTCACGAAATGCATCGGAGGTTAGCCAAGCTTTTGTTCCATCCATAAAACGGGTCTTGTAGTAAGTGTAACCGTCTTCGGATGCTTTGTCAATCATATCTTTGACTTGTGACTCCATAACTGGGACATCAGAATCAAATGAGCGAGCGAATGAGAGTTCGGTGGTAGGGATACGGTGAGTGCCTAGATTGGTTGCGCTAGTACCATCTATATTATTCACTTCGTGAGCATCACTCTTCTCATCATGGTAGGAAATAACAAAGGGTTCGATTGTCTTCGAAGAGAGTTCGGTAACGTTGGCATTGCGATTTATAATGTTAACATAATCGCCAACTTTGAACTGAACAATGTTCTTAGTGTTATTCCATCGGTCATACGCTTTAAGTAGGACACGATTTTTGTGCTCGAGTAAACAGGGGTAAATAACGTTCTGCATATGCCCGATCTTATGTAGCCACGGAGTAACGTGTTTATCGGGTGCAGTTTTGTCAAACGTTGCTTGTAATTCCCTATAGCGGCCAAAGAATTCGTGAAACGGGAGTGTTCCAGTTTGTGGATTCATGCAGTTATTCATTTGGGTCTGAACCCATTTCAAATGATAAGACCACATATCCTTGTAGTAAAAGTACCCTTAAACCACTATCAGTGTGGAGTTAGAATTAGTTTACAATTAATTCACACGAGGTGAATTATTTGTAGACCACGTAGACAATCAAATATAAGAATAAATACACCGCACTGAGCCCCAGGGAGACTCAGTAGGTTTTAGTATCGTATTTTGATGTGTTTACTACATTTTTACGACTAGCTATTTTAGGTGTATTATTCGATTTTATCTCGAGGATAATAGTGGACGGAGAGATTCGTTTTATTGACAAATTACAGGAGTTGATCTCCCTCAGAACCGGATAGCTGAAAGGAGCTTGCAAATTACGACAGGAGCAAAGTCTTCCGAGTACAGATAAGTGAAAAGAAACCCCCACCTTCCGTGTTTCTCGGTTTCCGTCGCGACGAGAACGTTATCGCCGACGTATAATTCGAATCGTCAAGATGCAGCGGACTCTTGCAAGGAACAGAAGAAATAGTACCTGCAAGAGTAGACAGCACTTGTCAGGCATCGTGCAAGTACACTCAAGTTGGTTTGAATGTGGTAAAAGTCCCCTTAAACCACTATCAGTGTGAAGTTAGAATTAATTTACAATTAATTCACACGAGGTGAATTATTTGTAGACCACGTAGACAATCAAATATAAGAATAAATACACCGCACTGAGCCTCAGGGAGACACAGTAGGTTTTAGTATCGTATTTTGATGTGTTTACTACATTTTTTTACGACTAGTTACTTTAGGTGTATTATTCGATTTTATCTCGAGGATAATAGTGGACGGAGAAGTTCATTTTATTGACGAATTACAGGAGTTGATCTCCCTCAGAACCGGGTAGCTGAAAGGAGCTTGTAAAGTACGACAGGAGCAAAGTCTTCCGAGCACAGGGGAGTTGATCTCCCTCAGAACCGGATAGCCGAAAGGAGCTTGCAAACTACGACAGGAGCAAAGTCTTCCGAGCACAGATAAGTGAAAAGAAATCCCCACCTTCCATTTTGCTCGGTTTGATACGTTTGCGTGATTTTCATATATATATATATATACATCATGCAGATTTTATTATTATTATAAATCTAGAGCAAATTGGAGTGATTAGTAATATATGCAGAAATTAACAGGTGCCCATTTTATTTAGCTGATGAGCATTGTATTTCTTCTTTTTTTTTTTTTTTTTATATATATATATATATATATATATATATATATAGTTATCCGACCATCCGGTCGAATGCTACTAATTTTAATTAAAAAAAAAATATATATATATATATATATAATTATATATATATCCGTTTTGCTCGGTTTGATACACTTGCGTGATTTATATATATATATATTTATATTTTTATGCATATTTTTAAAATTATTTTAAATCTAGAGCAAATTGGAGTGATTAGTAATATATGCAATTTTTAGCATTTTTTATTTCTAAATTTTTATAGATTAATTAGTCATCCGACCATTTCCCAACAACCATTCATTCTTCTTTTTTTGATTTTTTTAATCCATCTTCGGTCCGAAAATCCAGATACTTCAATTCTAATGCGACTTTTCAGGCCGTCGTTGACAATCAAGGCCTCCCTCTGACTAATTAGCAGTCATAGGACGTTTGAACAATGTTTTGACTGGCCTAGTCAATCCACACAACACGAACATGATGCAGTATCGCAGTTAGGGGTATAGAAGAACGTAATTTGGCGTAGAGAAGGTCGATATGGCAGATTTTCATAGGTGTGGGCGAGTACAGCGACGACAAAGGGCAGATAGAGGTGATCAAGAAAAGCAGGTAGCAATGTAGAATCGACAGTGTCAGGCGACGTAGAATGGAAACGTGTGAATTAAGCGCGCGTGAGACAGGTAGCAATGCAGAAGAGGAGCTAGGCACAGTTTGGGAGAAACTGAGACAGAAAAAAAATGCGATTTCAACTCGTATTTTCAACAAATATCAACTACGGGAGCAAGTTTTGGTAATCAATTGGCTAGACGAAAAGACTGGCATGGTTAGAAGATCGATTTTTCGAAAATATCTCGGAGTCGAATGTTCGCCATCGTTGCATGCGCGAACTTCGATGGTCACGAAAGCATAGGAAAAAAAAAATATATCACGGGGGGGTATCGAACCCACGACCAACACACAACTAGAAGACATATTTACCGATGTTACATTTTCGTATATATATATATATATATATATATATATATACTTAAATTTTCATTCTAGAGAAAGGAAGTCAACGTAAGTGAATCAGCCGTAGGACCAACATAGCCTGGTACGGTTGTATGATTGTTGGTGAAAACTAAGGAGAACGTTATCACCGACGTATAAGGCGAATCGTCAAGATGCAGCGGACTCTTGCAAGGAACAGAAGAAATAGTACATGCAAGAGTAGACGGCACTTATCAGGCATCGTGCAAGTACACTCAAGTTGGTTTGAATAGGGAATTTGTTTTTGGTTTTCCAACTTCATAACCGATGTAACTACCTTGGGCTTCAAGGTTATTCTTGGGAACCTGACCTGAACTTCCTGGCTGCAGGCCTCGGATTTGATTGATGTTGGAGTACAGTGGTCCGAAGGTTGGATTAAAGGAGCATTCAGAACGCTAGAACACGACAGGCGGTTGATCATTGAACACGCTTCGAGTCTATCAGCAACTCTTAATTACTCCTATAGGCAGAGCAAAGGAGAGCAAAACGAGTACTCATTAACAAAACCAACCCAAACAAAATGATTAGCAATCATTAAGGAACAAGGTGTATTCGAGCGCAACGAGTTTTCGGGGACCCGCAAGCAGACCTTGTAGACATCAACATGATTCAATGATAATTAGCTATTTTGGTATCACGAGAGGAGAACGGCGGAAGAAAGTGTGTAACACAAATGGCTGAAGTCAACTATTATATAATAGCCGACACTCCTTCAATCTGGACCAACTATTCATCAACAACACAAAAGCCATACATCGAAGTCTTAACATCAAGATGCCTATGCGTCCAGCACCCCGTAGCCCTCGACGCACTCGTCGCGACGGCAAAGCAACCCAGAGATCTTTGTCAGATTTCGAGCAGACCCACCAAGGAGGCACAGCTTCTTCGCGCCAGACAGTAGCATCGCGTCGAAGAGATGAACAACCGCGATATGAACAGACAGACCAAGACGTGGGCCAGGCAGCAAGCAGGCGACATCAGTTGGGGCACGGGTCTCGCTTATCGGCAAGAGGGAGAGCAGATCCAGAAGACAGTGAGGTGCAATTTGTGATTAGGCATACTAGTCGGTCAAAGTCTGCTGAACCAGCAGCTGAGCGACACAGGGTAGCCAATGTCCGAGGTACTTCGGGCATTCATTCAGCGGGTAGTAGACCGCATTCATGGCAGCCTTTTCACCGAGCACCTGAACGAGATTTCACTCGAAAGCGAACTCGATCGGGGAGTTTTACCAGTGCAAGTCAGGATTCCCTCGCAGGCAACGGGGATGAGCGACAAGTCCAACGGCATAGAAATATGTCAGGGTGGGCCACGGGCTGTCGTCAGCAAAACTCTGACGAAATCAGAGGCCGACAGCTAGAGCAATATTTGAGCGACCCACATGGGGATTATCGTAGGGAAGCCGAACGAGAACAACTACGTAGACGATGGGAACTCAGCCGACAGCACCGAGACTTCGCGCGATCGATACAGGATATGCGCAAGGCTAGTTACGTTGACGACGGTAAGCGCAAGTATAGTGACGTCGACGACGGTAAGCGCAAGTCTAGTGATGTCGACGACGGTAATGTTCATGGCAGCAGAAAACGACCGTACAAAGACGAACAGGCGAGAGAGCCGATCATGACACCAGCGCAGTGGAACGAGCATCGCCGAGCCATGTGTCAACGCCTCGAAGGGAAGATATCTTTCTTTGTGGATGAACTTTGTCGAGCACAGGGAAACTACGATGTCCCCCAAGATGTACATTACTAACGTCCACGATCGATACGTTGAAAGGAGCGTTGAATACTCAATTGGAAGCTATCAGGAAGAACAGAGCTCCGGAGCCACGGACATGGCCCGATTGGCCTTTAGACCGTTACCAATTAAGCAGCACAGCCGATAGAGACACACGAGGGGCGCTAGAAGAGGCACTGAAGAACGCCCATGTCTCAGGACTAGATGAGTCGTGGATGGTACGTTGGTTCTATAAGGTACTCATACATTTTAAGGCAGCAAAGGCCACAATTGACTATCTCCGTGACAACCATAATGAGCTGAGGGTATATCCGGCTGAACAGGTCATAGACCAAATCTGTCAACATGAGAGCAAGGCCACCGTAGACCCTACCTTTAAGAAGTTGGCGAAGGGTAATCCCCGCACCAAGGGTGTAGAGTCAGCCAGGGAACATTTGAACAAGATTGTGGAAGTTCACAAGAGAGCCTGGGAGCGAGCAGATAAGGGCAAGGACTTTCCTAAGCGGTTGCTTAATCACTGCCTCATACAGGCCCTCGAGGACCTGACAGGTAATATGACGTATGAACGCACGCTACAACACCACATAGGTTGGGACCACCTGGAGACTGAAGACCTTCTCCGTATTTTAAATCCAGACATACAAGAAACCGATGCCATCCTCAGACAACGGGTACGGACACAGATGAATGTGGGGGATAGGCGTAGACAGTTTCCAGCTCAACAACGAGATCGTAATTTGAATACGAATACAGGAGGAGGCAGCACACAACGCACAAGCACGTCTACGACCACCACGTGTTACGCGTGCAGAGCGGGTGCCCCACCCAGTTTCAGGCATATATCATCCTGCAAGCACTACCAGTCGAACAAAAGGGTTGGATTCACATCCAACTCGGGCCGAGGATTTAAGCAAGGCGTATCCTTCGATAAGAGTTTGCCCGCGGTCAACACCATTACGGCTCTAACAGACTCGGACGACCAGCAAACGGAGCAGGAGGAGACCACGCCTACAGACACACACATTGCTTCCATACTGGCACACCCAGACGAAATCGAACAGGGTGAGTTAGAAGAGGATGCAACGTGGGAAACCATAGGCAGCGATCAGGAATAGGACGTAAGGGTGTCGGATGTAGATGCAACTTTAGTTTTCCCGTCTAGCACACCTGTGATACTATCGATCAAAGATCCATTACTTTCAATGGACAATCGAGTATTCATATCCATCCTGATTAACGGTAAGACATGCAGGGCGTTAGTGGATTCTGGGGCAAACAGAAGTTGCATTGATTCGACATCCGCACACGATTGGGGATTGCAAATTAAGTCGGCTCCGGAGGGATCCTATATATACCTAGCTGATCGTAGTCTTCGTACACACGGCGAATAGGCTCAACCGTACAAACTCCAGTACGATATGGTCTAGAGCTCACAGAACAGTCTTTCGAGCTAATGAATCTACCACCGGCTATCGACGCGATCGTAGGCCAGGATCTTATGCCTGGCTTAGGGCTATACGTGGGAGGCCTTCAGTCGCCATTCTCACCCATAGATCCAACGGAGCTAGACAAACTATTGGAACCAATACCGTTGAGACGACCACCAGATTTGACCGAGGAAACCGGTGTTCGCCTGGAACTAGACAAGGAACTGAGGGACAATGACGGTATTCGAGAAAAGGACAGGTGCAGACTGGAAGGAGGCGAAGTTAGATTGCCAGTGACACCAGATCAAGCTGCAAGGATGCGGAAGGCAGTAAGGAACTTTGTAGCAGACAAATGGATACCATGGGTAGATAGACAGGTGCAGAAGTGGATTCAAGATTTGGTCATAGTTCAAAGGGATACAGCCACTTCCGTCAACTTACCCTTGCTCGCCGTGCCAGAGTATACTCAATCTGGAGAACTAAAGAAAGTGCGAGTGTGTTTGGACCTCAGAGCGGTGAATGCATTAATACCGGCGGATCAGTTCATTATTCCCCGTATCAACGACATCATTGGTAACATCAAAGGGAAGAGATATTACACGACATTGGATCTAACCGCAGCGTACCATCGACTCCCAATTCACCCTGATTCTCAGTATTTATTCAGTTTCACACATGGCAAAAAAAGCCAGTATTCCTTTACATCAGCGCCATTTGGACTACACACACTGACGCAGCAGTTTCAGCGTACACTGAGTGTGATATTGCAAGGACTTCCGGCACACCACTACCTGGACGACATCGTAATAGCAACAGATGACTACGAGGAACACGTACGAGTAGTGAAAGAGGTCATTCGGCGGCTGACGTACCACAGTTTCAAGCTAAACCCTTCAAAATGTCATTTTGCAGTCAAAGAAGTCATGATCCTAGGGAAGCGAGTATCGAAGGCCGGAATTGATATTTGCCATGAAAAGCAGGCCAAGCTCATTGACTGGCCAACCCCGAAGAAGTACAAAGACATTGCATCGGCCTTGGGATTAGCCAACTTTCTTCACGAGCACCTACCAAACTTTGCAGAGGTAGTTGCCCCACTCCGGGAATTTGTAAGACTGAAGCCTAAGGAAATCATTGGAGACAGGTGGGAACAGAGACACCAGCAAGCTTGGGATGCCATGAAGCAAGCCATAGTTGAGGCAGTAGTGTTGAAATTTCCCGTCGACGAAGTACCTTTACAACTCGAAACGGATGCAAGCGACTACGGTATTGGAGGTGCATTGTTCCAGACCATAGAAGGGAAGAAGCAATACCTAATGTTCTTCAGCAAGACCCTCAACGCAGCACAGCGCAATTACGCAACACCCATGAAGGAATTATTGGCCTTGGTATATGGTCTCACACACTTCCGGGATCATCTCGAAGGTCAACGCTTTTCAGTGTTGACTGATCACAAGGCTTTGGTGTATATGAACACACAGCTAAAGCTGAATCCGATGCTACAACGATGGCATCACATCATAGCGCCTTTCAATTTTACTATCTCGCACATCCCGGGTATAAAGAACGTGTTACCAGACGCGTGGTCTAGGCTTCATGAGGGAACTGTTGAGACTGAGGACCCGGAGGTACTATATGCAGAATGTTGGCAACTTTTTCCAGACTACTTTGAGCAAGCGCAACGGATTATGGGTGAGAATAATGTCGATGTCTTTGCTTCGCATCAGGACCATCATTTGCCACGCTACTACACCGACGATGACAGGGGTGGAGCGTTTGCACATTGTTGGAAGGATATAGACGGATGGATGAACCCACCATGGAGATTAATCCATAGAATGTTGCGCAAGATACGATCAGAGAGGGCCACAGCTACGGTGTGTCTACCGTGGGCGCCCCACGAGCCTTGGTTCCAGTTATTCAAGTCGCTTCTACAAAGAGACCCAGTATTAGTTCCAAGACAGCCCACTCCTTCCTCAAATACGGAAAGTATGCGAGTGGCAAGGCACCATGGGGTCACACAGTCATTGCCAGAGTAGGTCCACGCAATGGTTACAGCCTTCCAGCGACGTTTTCAGCACGATTGGGATATGCAGAACCGTCCTCAGTATCGAAAGTCACCCCATTAGATACGTCTCGGCTAGTATCGATCGCTATCTCGGAAGTAGCCATGACGGATTCTCCAGATGAGGAAGAGATAAGCCGTCGCACACAGCTCACCTTGTGTCAGCATGAGATTGGGCATCATAGAGCAGAAGATACAGTTGCTCAACTACAGCAGAACGGACATTTGTGGCCTAACGCTCTGGAACTTGCACAAACAGTTAGGAGAAACTGTCGCACATGTCTAGGACAGAGGGTGTTACGAAAGGGATTTCACCCGATGATTAATATAACGGCAAAGTATCCGTGGGATCATATTCAAGATGACATGATTCCAATGCCACTAGTTTCAGCAGCAGGAAATCGATATATATTGCACGTCTTGGATATAGCAACGGGGTACTCGATATTGAGAATAACGGCCACAAAGTCAGCAGAAGTGGTGACATCTAAACTTATGGAGGTGTTTGGGGAACATGGTTTTCCCAGGAAAATTCAATCAGACGAGGGAGGCGAGTTTTCGATATAGATTGTTAAATTAATAACTCAAGAAGTTGGAGTGATGCATGCAAAGTCGCCACCATATCGTCCTCAGGTTCTGGGAGCAGCGGAGAGAAGACACAGAGACATCCACGAAGGAGTTCATCAGCTATGTAAATCTTTGCCTACGGCATGGGATGTCCGACTACCACTTATTATGCTGTGCCAGAACCTCCGAATATCTCGGCGACACAAGACAGCACCATTCAGTGCTTACTTCGGTCGCCGTCATGTTCCGTTTGCTGACTTCACGGATGACCTTCCGGGAATCAGCCGGTCACCAATGAGGCTTGGGCACACCGGCTGGATCGTTTTGCACGACACTATCTTGCCGACGCTTCACAAGGTCACGCAGAAATACGCAGACACACTATCCAGGCAGTTTGACCGCCTCCATGCTTACGATTTTATCGCCTTTCAACCAGGGGATGTGGTAATGGTACGGTCCGAAGGTCGCACAACCAAAAGCAATGCGACCAATGTTTGGACCATACGTTGTCAAAAGCCAGACAGGGACAAGGATATGAACTGACACACAAGGATGGTTCACTTCTATCAGATACTTTCAAAGGTAAACCAGTTAGAGTGGAACTTTTGCGACTAGTCCATAGAGCCACCGAAAAGCCTTTAGAAGATCATATGTGGCAGGATAGTTCCTCGTTCCGTTACATCATTCGACATAGACAGAATGATTCCACAGGGAATACAGAATACTTGGTTCGCTGGCGGGATGGTGATCCAACTTGGGAGTCAGCCGAAGCTTTTGACGATCCGAATGACATCGCGGCATACCACAAAGCCGAGCAAACTCGGCAGAAGAAGAAAGCGGCACAACAACAATAATTCCAACGTTACGTTGATGAATACTAGATGTCTATCATCTACTTCCGGATCGGAGTTTTGTCTCTCCTCGTGAGATTTCACCACGGTATAGAGGCGAAAGACGATTCCACAACTCGAGCTTATAGGCGAGTATAACTCCAGCGGATACCCTAGCTTATGGGGGGGGTGAAAACATACCAGCGGATACCCTAGCTTTTTTTGGGGGTGAAAATATACCAGCACAGCCGGGATGGTTCAAAAGACCAGTTTCAAGGCAAGAACTTACTCAGCAGAAGGATTTCATTAGTTTATATATATATATATATATATATATTTATTTACACTACTAGTTATATATGTTTAATTTTCAATAGTTTAAGAGGTCATTTATTTTTGAAGCTCTTCAATCACTGCCTGACGCTTGAGCTTGAGGGGTGTGGTAAAAGTCCCCTTAAACCACTATCAGTGTGAAGTTAGAATTAATTTACAATTAATTCGTCACGAGGTGAATTACTTTGTAGACCACGTAGACAATCAAATATAAGAATAAATACACCGCACTGAGGCATCTCAGGGAGACACAGTAGGTTTTAGTATCGTGTTTTGATGTGTTTTCACTAACATGAATAGGAATTTGTTTTTTGGTTTTCCAACTTCAAAACCGATGTTCCTACCTGCAGGCCTCAAGGTGATTGATGTTGTGAACCTTGACCTGAACTTTTGGATTAAAGGAGCATTCAGAACGCTAGAACACGACAGGCGGTTGATCATTGAACACGCTTCGAGTCTATCAGCAACTCTTAATTACTCCTATAGACAGAGCAAAGGAGAGCAAAACGAGTACTCATTAACAAAACCAACCCAAACAAAATGATCAGCAATCATTAAGGAGCAAAGTGTATTCGAGCGCAACGAGTTTTCGGGGATCCGCAAGCAGACCTCGTAGACATCAACATGATTCAATGATAATTAACTATTTTGGTATCACGAGAGGAGGACGGCGGAAGAAAGTGTGTAACAAATGGCTGAGTTCAACTATTATATAATAGCCGACACTCCTTCAATCTGGACCAACTATTCATCAACAACACAAAGCCATACATCGAAGTCTTAACATCAAGATGCCTATGCGTCCAGCACCCCGCAGCCCTCGACGCACTCGTCGCGACGGCAAAGCAGTCCAGAGATCCTTGTCAGATTTCGAGCAGACCCACCAAGGAGGCACAGCTTCTTCGCGCCAGACAGTAGCATCGCGTCGAAGAGATGAACAACCGCGATATGAACAGACAGACCAAGACATGGGCCAGACAGCAAGAAGGCAACATCAGTTGGGGCACGGGTCTCGCTTATCGGCAAGATGAAGAGCAGATCCAGAAGACAGTGAGGTGCAATTTGTGTTTAGGCATACTAGTCGTTCAAAGTCTGCTGAACCAGCAGCTGAGCGACACAAGGTAGTAGCCAACGTCCGAGGTACCTCGGGCATTCATTCAGCGGGTGGTAGACCGCATTCATGGCAGCCTTTTCACCGAGCACCTGAACGAGATTTCACTCGAAAGCGAACTCGATCGGGGAGCTTCACCAGTGCAAGTCATGATTCCCTCGCAGGCAACGGGGATGAGCGACCAGGCCAACGGCATAGCAATATGTCAGGGTGGGCCACGGGCACTTGTCAGCAAAAATCTGACGAAATCAGGGGCCGACAGCTAGAGCAATAGTTGAGCGACCCACATGGGGATTATCGTAGGGAAGTCGAACGAGAATAACTATGTAGACGATGGGAACTCAGCGGACAGCACCGAGACTTCGCGCGATCGATGCAGGATATGCGCAAGGCTAGTTACGTCGACGACAGTAATATTCATGGCAGCAGAAAAAAACGACCACACAAAGACGAACAGGCGAGAGAGCCGATCATGACACCAGCGCAGTGGAACGAGCATCGCCGAGCCATGTGTCAACGCCTCGAAGGGAAGATATCTTTCTTTGTGGATGAACTCTGTCGAGCACAGGGAAACTACGATGTCCCAAGATTTACATTACTAACGTCCACGATCGATACACTGAAAGGAGCGTTGAATACTCAATTGGAAGCTATCAGGAAGAACAGAGCTCTGGTGCCACGGACATGGCCCGATTGGCTTTTAGACCGTTATCAATTAAGCAGCACAGCCGATAGAGACACACGAAGGGCACTTGAAGAGGCACTGAAGAAGGCCCATGTCTCAGGACTAGATGAGTCGTGGATGGTACGTTGGTTCTATAAGGTACTCATACATTTTAAGGCAGCAAAGGCCACAATTGACTATCCCCGTAACAACCATAATCAGCTGAGGGTATATCCGGCGGAACAGGTCATAGACCAAATCTGTGAAGAAGTTGGCGAAGAGTAATGCCCGCACTAAGGGTGTAGAGTCAGCCAGGGAACATTTGAACAAGATTGTGGAAGTTCACAAGAGAGCCTGGGAGCGAGCAGATAAGGGCAAGGACTTTCCTAAGCGGTTGCTTAATCACTGCCTCATACAGGCCCTCGAGGACCTGACAGGTAATATGACATATGAACGCACGCTACAACACCACATAGGTTGGGACCAGCTGGAGACTGAAGGCCTTCTCCGCATTTTAAATCCAGACATACAAGAAACCGATGTTATCCTCAGACAACGGGTACGGACACAGATGAATGTGGGGGATCGGCTTTGACAGCTTCCAGCCCAACAACGAGATCGTATTTTGAATACAAATACAGGAGGAGGCAGCACACAACGCACAAGCACGTCTACGACCACCACGTGTTACGCGTGCAGAGCGGGTGCCCCACCCAGTTTCATGCATATATCTTCCTGCAAGCACTACCAGTCGAACAAATGGGTTGGATTCACATCCAACTCGGGCCGAGGATATAAGCAAGGCGTATCCTTCAATAAGAGTTTGCCCGCGGTCAACACCATTACGGCTCTAATAGATTCGGACGACCAGCAAACGGAGCAGGAGGAGACCACGCCTACAAACACACACATTGCTTCCATACTGGCTCACTCCAGACGAAATCGAACAGGGTGAGTTGGAAGAGGATGCAACGTGGAAACCATAGGCAGCGATCAGGAATAGGACGTAAGGGTGTCGGATGTAGATGCAACTTTAGTTTTCCCGTCTAGCACACCTGTGATACTATCGATCAAAGATCCATTACTTTCAATGGACAATCGAGTATTCATATCCATCCTGATTAACGGTAAGACATGCAGGGCGTTAGTAGATTCTGGGGCAAACAGAAGTTGCATTGATTCGACATCCGCACACGATTGAGGATTGCAAATTTAAGTCGGCTCCGGAGGGATCCTATATATACCTAGCTGATCGTAGTCTTCGTACACGGCGAATAGGCTCAACCGTACAAACTCCTCTGTACGATATGGTCTAGAGCTCACAGAACAGTCTTTCGAGCTAATGAATCTACCACCGGCTATCGACGCGATCGTAGGCCAGGATCTTATGCCTGGCTTATACGTGGGAGGCCTTCAATCGCCATTCTCACCCATAGATCCAACGGAGCTAGACAAACTATTGGAACCAATACCGTTGAGACGACCACCAGATTTGACCGAGGAAACCGGTGTTCGCCTGGAACTAGACAAGGAACTGAGGGACAATGACGGTATTCGAGAAAAGGACAGGTGCAGACTGGAAGGAGGCGAAGTTAGATTGCCAGTGACACCAGATCAAGCTGCAAGGATGCGGAAGGCAGTAAGGAACTTTGTAGCAGACAAATGGATACCATGGGTAGATAGACAGGTGCAGAAGTGGATTCAAGATTTGGTCATAGTTCAAAGGGATACAGCCACTTCCGTCAACTTACCCTTGCTCGCCGTGCCAGAGTATACTCAATCTGGAGAACTAAAGAAAGTGCGAGTGTGTTTGGACCTCAGAGCGGTGAATGCAGTAATACCGGCGGATCAGTTCATTATTCCCCGTATCAACGACATCATTGGTAACATCAAAGGGAAGAGATATTACACGACATTGGATCTAACCGCAGCGTACCATCGACTCCCAATTCACCCTGATTCTCAGTATCTATTCAGTTTCACACATGGCAAAAGCCAGTATTCCTTTACATCAGCGCCATTTGGACTACACACACTGACGCAGCAGTTTCAGCGTACACTGAGTGTGATATTGCAAGGACTTCCGGCACCACTACCTGGACGACATCGTAATAGCAACAGATGACTACGAGGAACACGTACGAGTAGTGAAAGAGGTCATTCGGCGGCTGACGTACCACAGTTTCAAGCTAAACCCTTCAAAAAAATCATTTTGCAGTCAAAGAAGTCATGATCCTAGGGAAGCGAGTATCGAAGGCCGGAATTGATATTTGCCATGAAAAGCAGGCCAAGCTCATTGACTGGCCAACCCGAAGAAGTACAA
>LUCW03000312.1:87500-155203 GCA_001586965.3 Sphaeroforma sirkka | reverse complement strand
AATGAACATAAACACCGCCGTACCTCGACATTGCATTGCAGTGCACAAGGCACCCCTGGGGCTGAATGAGAACACTATAGAATCTTATACAAAGGTTACCCAAACGAAAAGCTTTATTACCCCTTCACATGTAATTATAGAATATTAGCCCCGCCGGAAATAACGAAAAGCCAATTATTGACACAACTCAACTTACACTCATATCGTCAGCTGAAATGCTCCTAGAGTTGTGACCGATCGTCTCATCATGCAAATCATTGTCGGCATGCAAATCTTTTTCGGAACCTGCCATCGCGAGGGCAAAGGTAAAATGTTATTGGCAAGTGCAGATACTGAATTTTTAGATTATCATAGAACGTAGTAATTGAATTTTTAGATTATCATAGAAATTTAGACAAATATAAGCAGCACCTATGTGATTAAATATGTTTATGTTCTATAAGTGTGATGTGTATTGTATATTTATGTATACAAAGCATCAATCCGAGAACCCCCTTTAGTTCAGACTCTTTTAAGGGGAGGGCATAATAATAACAAATATAGTGTACATTACATATCACATCATCACAATTTGATCATTTTCATTTTGTATTGATTTATTTTGATGACGGATCAGTAATCACCGCGCGAGCAATCGGGCAATGTGCATGGCCGTATTTGAAACCCTAAACCCTTAAAGGAAGGCGACTGAGGTCTGGCGATTGGCGAACCCGAACCCAGGTCCGGAAGTCCAGATTTTTCTAGTTTTTTTTTTCCAAAACAATTTTATATAGCTTTTTTCAAACCCATATTTGATATTTTGGCCCTATAATCGGCCTGTATAATAATAAAATATCTTGTATTTGCCTACTACACATATTTTGTATTTGCTACATAATACATATTTAAAATTTGTAATTGCTACATACAATATGAACACACTGTAGTGTACAGTATTTAGTACATAAATACAACTGACAACATACCGTCATACATACTCGTATTTTTATTAGTATTTACACTAAATACATACTACATATTTACATACATACTTACTTAGTTGAAAACCTGTGGATCTTTGACTCTTTTTTGTCTCCTGTTTCATTGTGACTGTCTCAATTGACAATATTTTAGGGTTCTCTTCTTTTATCAAACCAAACGGTCATCTGACTAAGTATTTTAGAAGGCTATGGGTCATCAGAAATATGTATTATTAATTTATTTATTTTTCTAAAAAACAAAAGTATTATGTACATATTATAGCATTCCCGAAATCGAAAATTCAGACAAATTCACACGTGCCTCCAGAAGATTTAACCCCCCCAAATATATGATCATACCCTGGCCCCTGCTGGCAGTGTGGCATCTTGAAACTCTGTGACACAGCGACTGCTTGACAGATATCACAGACAAAACACAGACAAGAGAGTCACACACTCACAGTCTAACAGGACAGTGAGGAGTGAGGAGTCTGAGGACTGAGGAGTGTGAGAGGAGTGAGACACAGTGTCACAGTCACAAACAGGGGTGAGGAAAGTGGAACGATTTGGAAGCTGATGCGACCAAAGTCCAAACTCCAAACACGTATTTATTTATTTATTTTAAAAAAATATTCGTTTTGTTTGTTTTATTTGTTGGTTTTCTAACTCACAACTGCCGAGTGCCTACTGCCGAGTACCGACTGCCTATTGCCGAGTGCTGAATGCTGTGATTCGATTGGATGTATTTATTTATTTTACCAGACTGGCTCGCTGCATTTCTATTTTAGTATCTACTCTATTTAGCGAGAAATTCTGAGAAATTCTGAGACATTGAGAATAGCCAAAAAGCTTTTCCCGAAGTATTCATTGTTATATATAAATAAAAAATCAAATATTGTATATAAATCAATAAAAGTATGCCATTTGCCAGACCAACGAGAAAAAAGTACTAAATATTCATATTGTGTTCTTTTTCCAGGAAGCTATGGCGCTATGCTCAACATACTGAACATAGCCTGAAAATACTTTTGCATGAGCAATATTTTAGCCAATGGGCTATGGCTCCAAGCTTCGAAAGCGTCCAAAAACCTGCGCGAAAGTCTAAGGGCCCCAAACGCTCTTTGACCTTAAATCCTAATTACTGAAGCAGACGCAGCAGTTGATAAGTTGGTCGTTGGAGCTATCAGCTGAAAAAATAGCGGCAGCCACAGCCGCTCATGGAAGCGGAAGCAGTTCCAAGGGTGCCAAGAAATCGCCACAGAAAAAGACTTCGCAGTATAGTTCTGCAGGACCTACACTGAGAAGTCAGAACCAGAATCTGATTAGCATTTTACAACAAAAATATGAGTTTTACCTGGACATCGTACAATATTAATGACTGTAAATCTATTTCTAGTTATCGTATAATAGAGCATATGTACCAAAACTGACTGCAAATGAAATCTTGTAACGTGTTTTTATGCTTATTCACGCATACACGTATATTTACATAGCTTCATAGCAATCATTTCCAGGTGATAGTATGGGTGTAGTTGGCATTAAACCTTTGATAGAACTCCTCCTAGTAGTAGTACCAATCTCGCGATTTATAGAAACGGTGGTAGTGGACGAGAGTATTTTTATACATTTGCATGCGCAGACGTTAAAGACTTTTGTGAGAGACTACAGATCTCAGGCCAGATTTTACAGCAAGAAACCATCTTTGATTTATGGAAGTCTTCAGAGTCAGCTCACTCCCGAGAGCTAAGTCATCAGAGTTAGCTCACTCGCGAGAGCTACAAGTTGCTCAAATTGCTCTGGCGAGTTGAGATATCACTTAACCGACTTCCGAGAGCAGATTAAGTTTCTCAACCGATTCCCGAGAGTGGATTAAGCCTATCAACTGCAACATTCTTATAATAGCTGCGGCTCTATGTGAGTCACAACCTATGCGGAAAAGCATCATGTGATCAGTATGAGATTTAGTTGCAGTAAAGTTCAAATAGAAAAACATCGAAGTGTTAAATTGTTCCACATAAGGCCTTTCATACTGACCATATGCGGTTTTACCCTGGCCAGCCCAAGCGGCTGAACACTAGCACAAACACCTGTAAACTTCGATGGAAATTACTAGGTTTCAAACTATATTAAACTAAAATAAAATTTAGTTAGTTATGATTTAGCAGTGGTAGCTTGTGTAAGAATGATCAGGACTGCCTCTTGGTAAGAGCCTTAATATCTTCGATCACACAGGACGTACCTCTAGCTGTTCTTTATTAAATAATTTTCACTAGAAGCACTGTGTTCATGACCACGTGCCTAATTTGTAGATAGACATAAGAACGTAAGTCAAGTTAATACATTGGCTAATATAAATAAAGTTCCATCTGAAGAAAAGTTAGAAAAAGAAAAAGACTTGGATTTTGGAGATTGGCGGGAAGACCAAAACGTGTAAGTAGTAGTTCAGAGATTATAAAATTTAGTTTATAATATCCTACATCTACCATCGTCTCAAATAGGTCCAAGTAAATGAGTCATACCAAATACTCAGGCTATTGTGCCATCAAAGTGAATTTAGAACACTTTGGAAATATTGGAAAAAGAGCTTGTACTAAATTATTTAAAATACAAATAAAAACCAATGTATATGATTTAGCAGTGGTAGCTTGTGTAAGAATGATCGGGACTGCCTCTTGTTAAGAGCCTAAATATCTTCGATCACACAGGGCGTACCTCTAGCTGTTCTTTATTGAATATTTTTCACTAGAAGTACTAAGAGTTCATGACCACTTGCCTAATTTGTAAATAGCCATAATAACGTAAGTCACGTTAATACATTAGCTGATATAAATAAAGTTCCATCTGAAGAAAAGTTAAAAAAAAGAAAAAAAGACTTATTGGATTTTGGAGATTGGCGGGAGGACCAAAATCTATAAGTAGTAGTTCGGAGATTATAAAATTTAGTTTATAATATCATACATCTACTAATGTCTCAAATAGGTCCAAGTAGATGAGTCATACCAAATACTCAGGCTATTGGAGCCATCAAAGTGAATTTAGAACACTTTGGAAATATTGGAAAAAGAGCTTGTACTAAATTATTTAAAATACAAATAAAACCAATGTATTATCTCAATTGATCTTGATATTTTAGACTGACCGGAGGCCGTATTTCTACACACCTTAGGTATAAAACCTAAAGTGAGGTCAGAAATAAATATATACATTTGCACTTTATTATAAGTCTACTACATTGTACTCTAACATTTTGATCACAGGCGACAGTGAAGTAACTTCCATATTGGTAGTCTTTAATCTATCTTAGCGCAGTAACTATAGCAAGGAGCTCTTGTTTAACGGTAGAGTATTTCCGTTGACTCTTACTATAGCTCTTGCTAAAGAATTTTATGTAGTGTGGTTTACCATTTATCGTTTGGTATAGCACTCCACCTACCGCTCGATCTGAAGCGTCGGTTGCTACTTGGAATGAAACGCCATCTACAGGGTATTGCATGATGGGTGCGTCCATTACTTTATCTTTGACTAGCTTAAATGCAATATCACATTCTTATGTCCAGAGCTTCCCAAAGGTCCTTTGTGCAGCCCCAAAGATCCTTTGTGCAGCCGTAGGTGACTGAAAGGCTTTAAGTAATGAGAACGATGAGGTACCGAATCCGAGAAAAAGTTAAGAACCCCACACACAGAGTTCACACCTCTTCCAGTAGTCGGTGTTGATAAATCCAACAGAAATTGTTTCTTGCCAGGTTCAATTTCTACCCCTGCTGCAGATACCTTGTAACCAAGTAGGTGTATAGTTTCTCTAGCAAAAGAACACTTGTCCTCGTTAATCTTAAGTTTGGCATGGTTTAGTTGCTAAGACTTCCTTAACGAGTTTATCATATTCATGAGCTGTCTTTGTAAAGATAACTATATCATCTAAATATACTGATACGTTATCCGACAGGTCCGTAAATAGTTCCATCATAACATGTTTGAAGAAAGAAGGTAACATGTGTAAGCCTTCAGGTGCACCTTTAAACTTGTACTTCTTACCTTGCTAAGTAAAGAAAAAGCATTTCCTATGCCAAGTAAAGAAAAAGCGTTTCCTATGCGGCTCATATATTTGTAATTGATGGAATGCAGCTTTTGAGCCTACCTTGGAAAAGATAGTCGCACCTTCCATTTTGCGTAGTATCTCGATTATCTTTGGTAAGGGAAAACTATGTTGCGGAATTAGTTTGTTGATTGGCGACAGGTCTAGTACTACTCTTGTTTTACTAAACGTTCCAACAGATTTTTATTGATCGACCGCTAAGAGAGCTAAGTTAACTGGGGTTTTGATTTCAATTAGACCCTGTTTTGACCAATCTTCAATTTGGATTTTGACAACGTCTTTGTGTCTCCAACTCACTTAGTTATGTGAAGGACACTTTAACTTAGAGAAGTCGACACTACAACAAGGAGCTATAGCAAGAAGTTGTACCTAATACACCTTGACCATAACGGTAATTTGGAATAAGCGTAACGGATGATAGAAGTTTTGTTCGATTACCTACTACAGATAATAAGTAAAACGTTTGTAGCTTTGTCTTTCCATCTTCTCTTTTGGTTCATATATTGCACTGTTCTACATAATCGATCTATAGTTATTTAAATATAATAACACGAACGTGACATATTGTTCTTTGTAAGTATGTAATCATAGCCACCTATAAAAACTGATAGGTTATATCGATTTACTTGAACATGGACAGCTTCTGCACCAAGCTGATATTTTGTTCAGTGTAATATTATATATATATAGTCGTACTCGGGCTGTGTAAGAACTAAGTCTGTTATCTAGGTATAAAGGATTATTTGAATTGAATATCTCTGTGGTGTATGTATTGGTTAATTTTAATCTCATCCATTATCTGAATATATTCACACGCAGAACATGTCTGTATTGCGGTTATATGTTTTATTGAGTGCCGATATGTGTACCCATAAAAGAGGTGGATTCTAGTCAACTCTGAATTGAGGTCACGGCATTCTCGGTAACTGTTGTCGCGTGCAACATTCGCATGCATCATCGTTGTACTCATTTTTCGGAATTCGTACGCATTACCATGTGACCTCTCCGTTGACACACATCACCGCCATTCTGCAATGGTGTACATACATCACTGTCAAGCCCTCCCAACCCTACTGTTATGCTACATTTCTGTTCTTATTCGTCACAGCATTTGTGTGATTCTCGCCTGTGCCATGTGCTGGCGGTGTTGGCTAAGTCTCACATCCCACACAGGCAAGAAAGAAAGAAAAAACAGCAATACACTAGTACGTCTCATCAAGAGCCTCATGCATCTCTACGTTCTTCCCAAAATCCTAGAAACACTCGTATGTGTTGTCTCAGTTTATTTTAAACCCTTTAAATGAATCCAAGTTTCAGCGGCATTGATCTCTTTTCATTCACCCAAGCTCTTATACTAATGGATACTCTTGTTGTACACTTCGTCCTCAATTCTGCAGTCTTCCTTTATATGCAGCTAAACAGCGGATTTGTATCTCATTGCCTTTGCACATGCTGACACTACTACGGCATACCTCGGCAATAAGATGTGTTGCCAACGGAACCCCGTTGCAATAGTCTCAGCCATAATCTACACTCCTCATGGTCAACGTATTGTCATCATTTTCTGGTATTTCACTTCAAGCATAACATTTTGAATTATTATTCATTGCTGATTGAGTCGCATACGTCCTTCGATGTAGGTGCCAGACCTGGTCCAGCCCACGTTTTGGCAACATTCGGAGCACTTCCATGGCCATACGGCCCCTGTATACCCGCCTTTTAGCTACGTAAAGAAGTTTTGCACTCTTTATATGTACCTTCAGAGTATCCATTCACCTACACGCACTCTTCATATGTTTTGGTCACAGACGCATGTATCGCTTCTTCAGGTTTGAAATGTTTTTCACCCATTTTACAAATTCCGAGCTAAGGCATTGTTGCCCATTCTGCCACGCACTGCGATAGCAGTGCTCTATGTGAATGTGCCGGGCTTTAAACCCATGCGCCATAGTAGTTGCACCGTAGGCTAATTAGATACAATCAACAACAGAAGAGTTTGTTGTTCCCTCAACTCGTTCGTGGAGTGTATTTCGTAGGCATATCGAGCTTATCCATATCTAAAAACCATCTAGAGGGCTCCATCCGTGTCTTCCAGAGCACCCACGATTGGTTCGACGATGGGATGTGGTGCTTGCATGATAGCTTGCACCGCCCCTTCTATCGCAATCCCAGCATCTTTTTAAATTCCGCGATTGAGATGTGACCACATGGATTGCATACAAGACGTCTGACAACGAAAAATCCGGCGAGCAATTAAATCGTCTACTATCTTCGGCGCTTCATCGGGGTATCGGTTTCGCGCATAACTTAATTTGCCAAGTTTTTCATCGAAGACCGGTTGGCTACATTGAGCCTGGATGTCCCCAGGTGCAACTATCGTTGCGCAGTATGTGCTCGTTCATTGTTTTGTATCGCCTGATTATGTATTCGTATCGCCTAGTGCACCAATATCAGTATGTGCATTGCTATGACATTCTTCAATAGTCTCAGCATTGTATAATCATACCATGTGTGAATTGTGTGGTTAAATAACCAAGCGTAGCAATATCTTCTACCTCAACCTGTAATTCTGTTTCACTCAGAGATACTCGTACCCCTTCTGCAGGTGTATGTTAGGTGTGTATCTTCAAGTATATTCGAAACCGATAACCATCCCCGACCCGTGCTCATTTCTTCACCCATTCGCTACTCCTCGCTTGTTCCCCATAAATGCCAGTAATCGGGAAACGTTTGTATTTTGAGATTCCCAAGGATCATCGATGTGCGCTGAAGTACTGATTTTTCTGGTGATTTTAGTGGGAACTCGCACAATTGTGCTGCGTGGGTTTCACCATTTGAGTGATGTGTGATACACTGTATCCCTGCATATCTTTTGACAAGATGGCAACAGACACCCCGGTGTGTTCTGCTGTGGGTCTACGTCGCTCTATCGCACGCTTAGCTGTAGTACTGATGAGTTATCCTACACACTCCTCCGTGGTGGACGATGTGCATGACAGCGAGTATATTGCTGACTTAATACGTGCATGACAGCGAGTATATTGCTGACTTAATACGTGCATGTATTGTTACTGATGAAGGTGAGTATGAGAATACAGATTTGTGAGAGGTGTCATGGGTGAGTGCTTGTGCCGCACACCTCGAGTTGGTTGTGTGCATCTGGCGTTTTTTGTGTGCTGGAATCGATACGTGTACATAGAATGTTTGTGCCATGGTGTCGCTTTGTGGTGAAGGACGGAATGTTTGCGATGATGATAGGTATCCTACTGCAAACTAATATTGATTATTTTAAAGTTGTCCCGAGGAGGTACGAACGTTGTGCACACTCAGACGTACACTGAACATTGCCCGTCGTGATGATGTACACACATGTAAAATTGCAGTTGTTCTATTCCCCGTCACCAACATACTGTTACTTCAAATGCGCACACCCTTGCGTCACGTTGGATGTTCACTCCCTGGGCAGCGGTGCACTCCTTCTTGATATTCTGACGTACTTGGACCAAGTACATGTTCGAAATCTATTCGTATACGTGTCATACGTTTTGAAGATGTACATGACTCTATTCCGCACTTTGCTTGTACCAAAACCCATCAGAGCACCCTGTTGAGGTTTTTCATACCTATTCTGCCATACCAAATATACCACTACAATTGGGCTTTTCACCCACACACCGCCTGTTATCAATATCATATTGCATTTATTATAGAAGGCCAAGTTCTGCCTGCGCGGTCGCAGCACCAGATCACGTCTATACACAACCTACTCACCATGTTCCCTTCGTTAGGTAATTCGAACACACATATGCGGCTTCACCGATATCTCTAGCACCGCCAATCGCTGCAAACCAAGATATTAATAACATTGTACGCACAGGAATGTTTATCTTTTTTTCTGCGCCCAATTTTCCAATTCCTCTGTTCCTATTGAAATCAGGACCCGTTTGATACATCTTGTCACGATTTTGAAGTCAAATTGACCAAAGAGCCTGTCCGCCCTCTCCTGTCAATCTCCCACCCACCTATCCTGCACTTATACATATACATTTTTGTCTCGACACCCCCGCCCCCTCCTCAATATTTCGCTCGCCTCTTCCTCTTGACACGCTTGTTACCTTTGGGCTTCTTAGCAGGCACATAGTCGTCATCGTCAACATCATCGCTGTCGGTGTGATCTTCCGCCGACTCATCAATCTCTTCTTTTTTATAGCTAGGCTTGCCCTTGTTCGCGCTCTCCGGCTCTTCATAGTAGTCATCCTCAGACGAAGATACAAAGTCCGTTTCAGGCTCAGATTCCAACTCCGATCCAGATTCTGAATCAGCAGCCTTTCCTTTCCCTTTCCTTTTAGGCCCGGTTTTGGCCTTGACGTTCGCAGTACGCTTGGGTGCCGCCTTCGGTTTCGTCGTACTTTGTGACGTAGCCTTTCTTTTCCTCGTGCTCTGTGGCTCAGCCTTAACCTTAGCCTTCGGTTTCGTCTTAGGTTTTGCCTTAGATTGCTTAGTCGCCCCTTCCTCTTCCTTAACCGCTCCACCCGCAGCAGCCTTGGCCTTAGCCTTACGCACATCATAGGGTTCGGTCATGAGTTCCTTCGGGATTTCCCTAGTGCCCGCTGCAATCTCCCAGTCACTTCGACTCGCCTCCAATGCCAGAGAATTGCCCCAGTAGCCACCGGAGAAGTTCTCAATCTTCACATCCGGTACGTCCTCCAGGTCACCTCCCTCTATCACATCCTTCAGGTCTGGCAGCCGCACCATCTTCACATTCGTCATTTTGCGAGCTTTGGTCACCTTGGAGAATCCTGGCTCTTTACCCACCACTAGTATATCGGTTTTACCGGATAGAGAGCTGGTTACTCTCCCGCCAAAATCGGTGATAAGTTTCTTCATCTTTTCTTTACCCAGATTAAGCCCCGTGCCCCCACCCAATTCGGGGAACAAGCCTGTCACGACAACAGTCTTACTCGCAAGTATATTATCGATAGCACCATCTTTCCCCGGCCTAGGGGCCACAAAGTACTGCTTCTCCTTATTGCCGACCCGTGCGACAGCTCGACTGTCCTCTTCCGCTTCCTTCTGATCCTGAGTGCTCAGAGCCATACCCTCATCCACACTTCCATCGACATCCCCGTTACTGGCACTGCTATCAGCCTCGGCACTTCCGATGGTTCTTGATTTATCCTCAATCTCCCCGCCGGATCCCATCTCCGCTTTAGCTTGAGCCGCAGCCTGTCGGGCTTTGTTAGCCTTGGTAAGAGCCGCCCAATTATCCTGTACCATGATATACTCACAGAATTCACGCTTGCAATCCTTCGGTAACTCATCCAGGCCCTGCAATAGCACCTCATTCATACTCAATACGGCGGTCGCAAACTTGGCCGGGTCCTTGCACACACTGGGATCAGGTAAACCCAGCCACACTCTCCCGGGAACACGCCAGCAGTGCAAGTGCACCCACCGCCCGTAAGACCCACTCACGGCGTCCATGACCCCAACACGCACCTCACCTATTGGTATGAATGGGATATTACAGTGTTTGGCCTTTCCCTTTGCATTGCACTTACTACGGCCTGTTTTGGCGCTCTCCATACGGTAAGGCGGAACGACCTCCTCGGCTGCTTGGGCGTAAAATTCCCACGAAGGTGTTGGCATGTCCGCAAACTCTCGGTACATGTCATCGTATGCCTCGGTCTCATCATCCTCGAAGGCTTCGTCAGTAGATTCAGTGGTAGTTTTTGCCTTGCGTGCAGCCGGCTTCCTTTTCGTTTTCACCCCCAGGTAGTTGGTGAACGACTTCCTCACCCGGCCCTTCTCGTACATTTCACGCACCAACTCAAAAGATGCCTGCACATCCCGGAACACAGCGGCATCACCGCCTTTATCAGGGTGCGATCTCAACACGGTCCTGAAATAGGCCTTTTTAACCAGTTTAAACTCGTCTTCTAGCGAGTCGCACCTGTCGAAGGTGTCGGCGTCTGTGATATCGAATGCTGCCAGGGCAGACCTGACATTTTTGACGCCATTTCTACTAGCGCGGGTGCGCATGATGAATCAAGTGATTGCTTGTCTCTTCGCCTGAAGTGATATGTCAAGTATATAGAAATGGGACATGAATATAAGCCACAGCAAACGCAAAGTAGGTGATTAACATCTCCACGAGAGCGTCACGTAGGATTACTACTGCCAAGTAAGGTACTACCACGACCATTACGAACACCAGAGTAACAAAAACTAGTATATGCCCGCTAAAGCTAATGATTTTTAAAACGGGAATGCAGTACGAAAAGGGAGTTGGTAGGCGAGCTATTCGAAACAGGTTCTGATATTCGTATGGACAACGTAAAAATAATATTAAGTTCAGTATCATCGACGAGCACCATAAGCGTCAGCAAATTACAGGAGACAAATTTTTATTGTGTCGGACAGCTTCTGATAGTAGCCAGAATATTTAGATACCAGATATCCATCGCGTGACAGAGCGACAACTTTAGCATGTGGAGCTAAATGTACGTAGCGAAAAACTCGGTGTGGGGCGAATAGCTATCAGCTATAGCGTGATTTAGGTCCTATATGTATTCACCTATATAATATAAAGTCTATATGATACCTTGTGGCAGCAATGGCTCTCTATTATTCTACGTAATACGCAGGAGATAAAATATACATGTAGAGATATCTGGTTGCCACTGTGATGTGGCAGCCGGGCAAGTACAGTAGGTCGAGAAGCTCAAATAACGAGCAATCCATGCAAGTAAATGGCACAAAACATAGAAATAGCTCCAGTATGACTACAGACCGAATTGAGCCCGATCTAGCTGTATACTACAGATGTCTCTGACGCTGATGGGTGGCCATAGTATTTGCCTGTATGAAGAAACGAACACAACTATGTAGCTCGCGCAGGGTTGAGACATGGACACTACACGTAGACGATGCACTGGGATTACTCAGGATTTTCCACTTGACTATCAGTTCACAATATGTGTGCATAGATTATTGTGGCATGCGAAAAAACTACCACTCATATTGCAAACAGGTGTGAAGATGATATATATATATATATATATATCTAGACATGTTTTTACACACATATAGATATACAAATATGTACATAGGTATACGCCACACACAACATATATATATATATATATATATATATATATATATATATACAGATGGATATATTGATAGATATATTGATAGAAAGATAGAACGAGAGAGAGAGGTAGCTAGATAGATAGATCACACGCACAGTATACTTATCTATATCCGACTATATTCTATTTCCTAGATACATAGTCACCTAGTCTAATATCCCTATCTCAACTAGTATCTAGACATCGCTTTTTTATTTATTTATATATATATATATATATATATATATGTGTGTGTGTGTGTGTGTGTGTGTGTGTGTGTGTGTGTGTGTGTGTGTGTGTGTGTGTGTGTGTGTGTGTGTGTGTGTGTGTGTGTGTGTGTGTGTGTGTGTGTGTGTGTGTGTGCGTGTGTGTGTGTGTGTGTGTGTGTGTGTGTTTCATAAACTGTAGTCCAATAAATAACGAGATGACATTTTCCACAGCGATGTAGAAGACTACTGAATATATAGCACAGGGAGTGTGGTCGCTGTACCGTGCCTAACATTGGTAAACTCATTATGAGCCTTATTATATGGATGCTGAGGTTAGAGTCACTGTAGCCCGTGGTATCAATAGCTTACTTAGATTGATCAATTTTCTGCACTTAGAAAATACTACCTATTGCGAAGAGTATCAATCTCGCGTACTATGTAAATATCATATCAACCATGAGACTATGAAACAGAGAGCGTACCTCTCTTTAGCCCCTTAAACCAGATATACTTGCATGATTGATTTGTAGTGCTTCGCAAGATCAGCTGCCGCAACATGCAATTCTCTTGCATCCTATTTGAGTGATCAAGCTAGTAGACATTGCACACCCATTTACTGACTATCGTATTGAACAAACAATTCGCGTATTACCTAAAGCTGATAATACATATTTGTTCGCTCTTGAAAGCAGTTGCGAAAAGTATATCCCTCATTTAGACCTAAAATACCACCGTATGATATCTCACACAAAAGCCAGACACTATCATCGTGTGCTTTCTACATGATCGAATAGACGCTCACACTCATACACTGCCTGCTGACGAAGTATGTTTACCTGATTGATACGTAGTGGGTCGGCTGGAAGCTATTCTGCCCAGTATAGGCAACTCTCGTATACTGTATATTCAAAAGCAACCTAGCACTTTCTGACTCATACACATAAATATTAACCGACTATCCAACTATTCACAATATTAATTTGCTTCTTACTATCTAAAACATTCTCAGAAACTTGTTTGCACCACCATCAACCATGCAGAAAATACACTTTATATGACTGATCTATTTAGGGTTAAGGGTTTAGGGTTTAGTATTTTAAAAATAAAATAGTTTTCATTCGGGCTATTTTCATTTTCGCGCGCATTCAAGAGCCAACATCAGTTGATTCAGTTTGCTTTTCGTAAACGTTGATCAATCATTTTTGCGTTGAAAGTTGAAACGTTTATGCTATATTCATCGAGATTTCAAATGGGTACATATTGTAAGCAAGGCCCCGCAAGGATACAAACCCTTTTTTATTTTATTAGAACAAATAATAAATAAGGCTGTTTTGCTTTTATTCTGGTAAAAAATTACACTGCTATAACCCTAAAACCCTAAAACCCCGACACAATTATCTTTTGACAAAGATGTAGAAATACGGCCTCCGGTCAGTCTAAAATATCAAAATCATATGAGATAACTTAGGGTGGTTCTTAACGAGAGGTCTCCACTAAAATCAAAGGGTACTTTTGCGACGGTCCTTGGCTGTTGTTTTTTTTGCCATCCCAGCCGTTGGAATTGAAACCGTAAATTTTGAGAATAAAGCCATCCTAGTGGTTGATGAAATCCAATAAAAATTAGTACACCTATGCCGCTCAAAATATAAGAGCAATGCTGCGTCTTTCTATTGGTTGCAATATGGTAGAATATTGAGTGTCAAAGCATCGTTGTGTGAGCCGTTTTGACATTTTCACATTTTGTAAACATACTTTTTAGTTTTTGTTTGTTATAGTATATTAGAGTACAGTACATCATTGCCTACATACTTTATAAATCTTCTGTTGGTTGTAGTGTACTATACTATATACAGGAAGTAGTTCATAATAACAATGTCGCTCTTAAAGAACAAGGCGGTAACACACAAGCGACAAGTGATGCTGTCTAAACTTTACTTGCTGCTGAGAGCAATGGAAAGGGATAGAGTGGGTGACGGACTTTCCAGCTTTCAGGTGAAGTGCAATAGAGGGACGCTTGTGGCTATTTGAAGAAAAGTTAAAAAAAGAAGAAGAAATATTGGATTTTGGAGATTGGCGGGAAGACCAAAATATTGTTCTCAGATATTAAAGTATCTTAAAGTGTTTTAAATTTTAAGTGAATAGTTGTGATTTATTTGATTCGAGTCTTTGCTTTTATATGCATTGGACTCGTAATTCTTGAGCCATTAAAAAACACCTCTTAAGGTGAAAAAGGTTCTCACCTATTCTACGAGCCAATCCAAAGGCATGTAAACTTCGATAGAAATTACTAGGTTTCAAACTATATTAAACTAAAATACAATTTAGTCAGTTAGGATTTAGCAGTGGTAGCTTGTGTAAGAATAATCGGGACTGCCTCTTGTTAAGAGCCTAAATATCCTCGATCACACAGGGCGTACCTTTAGCTGTTCTTTATTGAATAATTTTCACTAGAAGTACTAAGTGTTCATGACCACATACCTAACTTGTAGATAGACATAATAACGTAAGTCACGTTAATACATTAGCTGATATAAATAAAGTTCCATCTGAAGAAAAGTTAAAAAAAGGAAAAGACTTATTGGATTTTGGAGATTGGCGGGAGGACCAAAATCTATAAGTCGTAGTTCGGAGATTATAAAATTTAGTTTATAATATCCTACATCTACTAATGTCTCAAATAGGTCCAAGTAGATGAGTCATACCAAATACTCAGGCTATTGGAGCCATCAAAGTGAATTTAGAACACTTTGGAAATATTGGAAAAAGAGCTTGTACTAAATTATTTAAAATACAAATAAAAACCAATGTATTATCTCAATTGATCTTGATATTTTAGACTGACCGGAGGTCGTATTTCTACAATAATACACTCACAAAACGTAATGGCAAGTGGAATGGTAGACACGACCCTGTTAAGTGTGCACCAAGCAAGCCAGATTTTGGACACTATATGAAAGAGTGTGCTATTTGCAAGGGTACTAACGGTTGGCACAAAGAGGATTGCAAGGACTTATCGGACGTCCAAGTTAAGCATGGATACGTGATTTAATTAATATGATTCAAGACGAACCTATTTATGTCGACCGTGAAACCGACACGTTTTTGTATCAGGGATCCTATTCTATTAAGAAGACGCCTTGGAAACACACCATTGTTTGTCGCATCGGTCCTGCAGGTACCACTAAGTGGAAACCCTCAACCGAATTCTTAGCTAAACTAGAGGAGTCTAAAGAGTTTGAACAAAAGCTCAAGACTCGTACAACACATGCACCCAACAAGATTGCAGTCGAGGTAATGCCGATTGAAACGGCATTAGATCGTAAAAATATGGAACTAGCTAAGGCCATGGATCAAAGACTCAAAACTCTAAGAGAACCTGAAGCTCGCACTCAACTACTTAAAGCACTGCTTAAAGAACAGCCAGGAGTTGCGAAACAACTGAAGAAGATACTTCAACAATCCAATGTTGTCAATTATGTATCTCAGGAGTCTACCCCTCCTGATACTGAGGTTGCCCTTTCCAACAGGACTATGGTTCATCCAGCCAGCGTTACGCAGAATCTGACTGACTTAGAGGAGCTCGAAAGTAGAGTTAAAATTATACATAATTTAACGCATCGAGCATATGAGCATACTTATAAAATGGCTATTCGTGCAGGGCTTGATCACCCGGCGCTGAAAGAAACCATACGTGAAGTATACCGACGCTGTACTGATTGTGAAAAGAACCAGATCAAGCGATACGGTTGGGCACCCCTAAAAAGTGTGACAGAAGACCAACCGATGCGCCGAGTCATAGTCGATTTGGTTAAACTCCCGCGATCCAAGCATACTGGCGATGTATATATCTGTCATTTCTTATGTGTGGCTTCGGGCTATAACTTGCTTTATGCAATACCGAACAAACGTCCACAAACAGTGGCAGAATTATGCTATCACGTCTTTAATGACTTCGGTTTCCCCCGAGTACTATGTTCTGATAACGGTAGTGAGTTTTGTACCGACGTAATGGAGGCACTTATACTCGTATCAGGCATGACCCATAGGCGTGGTGTTCCTTACAAACCTCAAACGCAGGGTGCAAATGAGACACGTCATAGAGAACTTAAGAAACTCTTGCGTACCGCACTAGACGACGTTGAGGATATGTGGCCTTATCATTTGAAATGGGTTCAGACTCAAATGAATAACTGCATGAATCCTCAAACTGGAACACTCCCGCTTCACTATTTCTTTGGCCGCTATAGTGAATTACAAGCAACGTTTGATAAAACTGCGCCCGAGAAACACGTTACCCCGTGGCTACAAAAGATTGAGCATATGCAGAACGTTGTTTACCCCTGTTTACTCGAGCACAAGAATCGTGTCCTACTTACAGCGTATGACCGATGGAATAACACTAAGAACATTGTTCAGTTATAAATCGAAACGCCAACGTTACCGAACTCTCTTCTAAGACGATAGAACCTTTTGTTATTTCCTACCATGATGAGAAGAGTGATACTTACGAAGTGAATAACATTGATGGTACTAGCTCAACTAATCTAGGCACTCACCGTATCCCTACCTCCGAACTCTCATTCGCTCGCTCATTTGATTCTGATGTACCAGTTATGGAGTCACAAGTCAAAGATATAATTGACAAAACATCCGAAGACGGTTACACTTACTACAAGACCCGTTTCATGGATGGGACAGTAGCTTGGCTAACCTCCGATGCATTTCGTGAATCTCGCGACTTTCTTCGTATCTTTAATAAGAAATGGAATAAGCGTTTACATAAGAACATACGAGATAAACGAAAAGAATTTCCTCAGGTGACTACAAACCCTGACGGATCTGAAATTCCCTATTTGCCACCTACTTCCTACGTGACTAAACTTTCTGATCTGCTTACCAACAGTGCAGAAAATTGTTCAAACTTACTTACTAATGAAGAACAGCCTTTGGCTATTACCTTACCAAATAATAAACGTAAGGCGCCCACATCGGAAATGGTTACTGGACCAAATACTAAACGACATAGAGTACAACATGAGTCTTGAACTCGTACATATAGGCACATACTTACTCGATAAGTCATGACCGAAACCGTTTTTACTTTGGTTTTCGCTTTACCAACTAGATCGTATCTTAACGTACGTTCGTAGTTCTAAAAGCTACTGGGGGCTATGTAGAAATACGGCCTCCGGTCAGTCTAAAATATCAAGATCAATTGAGATAATACATTGGTTTTTATTTGTATTTTAAATAATTTAGTACAAGCTCTTTTTCCAATATTTCCAAAGTGTTCTAAATTCACTTTGATGGCTTCAATAGCCTGAGTATTTGGTATGACTCATCTACTTGGACCTATTTGAGACATTAGTAGATGTAGGATATTATAAACTAAATTTTATAATCTCCGAACTACGACTTATAGATTTTGGTCCTCCCGCCAATCTCCAAAATCCAATAAGTCTTTTCCTTTTTTTAACTTTTCTTCAGATGGAACTTTATTTATATCAGCTAATGTATTAACGTGACTTACGTTATTATGTCTATCTACAAGTTAGGTATGTGGTCATGAACACTTAGTACTTCTAGTGAAAATTATTCAATAAAGAACAGCTAGAGGTACGCCCTGTGTGATCGAGGATATTTAGGCTCTTAACAAGAGGCAGTCCCGATCATTCTTACACAAGCTATCACTGCTAAATCCTAACTGACTAAATTGTATTTTAGTTTAATATAGTTTGAAACCTAGTAATTTCCATCGAAGTTTACAGTTCCGAGATAATTCCTTCTAAAATATTTCTGTGTCCCTCTCTGAGTTTAGATTCTCTCTTTGGTTGATGCTGGGATAAACCTTGTTGAGTCTTCGCTGTTTGGCCGTAGTTTTATGCTTGGTAAATAATCCTGGTTTACTGCGACCAATACAACACCTGTAAGTAGTAGTTCAGACATTAGAGAATTTAGTTTATAATATCCTACATCTACTATCGTCTCAAATAGGTCCAAGTAAATGAGTCATACCAAATACTCAGGCTTCTGGAGCCATCAAAGTGAATTTAGAACACTTGGGAAATATTAGAAAAAGAATTTGTATTAAATTATTATAAATACAATTAAAAACCAATATGTTATCTCATTTGATCTTAGAATGACCGGAGACCGTATTTCTACACTATTTTCTATATGTGTAATAGCCGGGCCTCTACATTAGACTCTTATGTTAATGAACGTACTCTTAAGCAGTACGTAAATTGTAAACGTACTATTAAAAGCACGTGTATTAAATGGCTTTTAACGGTTCTATTTACAAGTACCTTTTCCATTTTACAAATCAGATATTTTAGCCCCGACCCATTAAAGGGACTGTGAACAAGGCCACAGAGTATATTTGGAGTAGGTCTATTAAGAGACCTAGATAAACACTCCAAAATATACATCTGAATACTTCGGTAGCGAGATGGCTCAACCAAACATAGGTTTCTAGAAACCCTTAATGGTTACCTAGTTTGACCTCCGCTCATCCAACCAGATGTGCCAGTCTGATGATGGCAAATCGGTAATTCTTGATAAGTGGCCAGTTATTGGTTAAGACAATAACTAAGGACATCAAGAGTATTTTTTCTTTGTACTTTTTTTCTTCTAAAGATAGGGTTTTACTAGTTTTAGTAATTCGTGCGACGAAACAAGTAATACTAGTTTCGACGATAACGATAACGAAAACATAAATAAAATCCCTTCGGCGAAATCAGTACTGGGAGGATGATATATAGGCAATGTCTCAGCCTTACAATCCTCCAGAGTATTGCTGATTTCTATGAGGCATACCTAACTTTATTACCAGACTAAAATTCGTATACTTAAAAAACTTATTAAGACTAAGATTTTATTACGTTTAGTAGCTCTAAGATGTTTATACCGCCTAAAGAGACCGATATTTACATATGTTCCGCTCTAATCACTCACTTTATCGGTCTAGATTTATTTTGTTTTCGTTACTAAGATTAAATATCATTTCATTGGACGCTTAGTTTACATTTCATGCCTCGAAACAATTACCTAATCAAACTAACCAATAAAATACCTCTAAGTCCAACTTAAGAAAATCAAAAAGAAAATCAAAAACACCAAGATGGTGCAGTATGCATCTGCACCTAAACCCCATCAATAGGTACCTAGCTTCCCATCCCATTTAAGGCATAGACGGGCACATCTAGTTGGCTGGCTAGGAGGAATCAAAACCATGTTGTCCTGGGTTCTAACAACTCTGATCCTGTCCTTTTCTCAGTGGACTAGGTTTGTACCATCGACCATTTCATGCCTGAGACCCTCTCGCATGATACTCCCATTAATCAGAGATTCCCAAAGTGTCATTCTCAGGTATCAGATTGGTGTCATTCCTATATTTTGTACAATTCTCATTTCAGTGGAAAAACCAATCTATGTTTGGAAAACCACCTAATTGACTACAGTAGAGTCCCATACTCTACTGAGTACTATCATATGTTCAGAATCTTGAATATCGCAGTTCTTGTTCATGCCCAATTCGTTAAACGTATTCCAGTATTATAAGTATGAACGGTAATACGTTTATAATATACGTTAACTGTGCAACTACTATTAGGAACCCGCTATTTTTACATGGTCCCCCCCCCCCCCAGCTTGAAAATTACAATGTTGGCTTATATCTGGTATGAACACATACACTCCAAAAGCTCACATGAATTGTACAAGCGAAAAGAAAAGAAACGGGTTTCGATCATATAACGGCCACAATGCTTATGTTATAATCTCTTAGACAAAGTATACTTAGACGTTATAAGTTACTCGGTTACTTTATCACGTTTGGTCTTTGATCCTTGTGGTCCCCGATGGTGGATGGGACGTTTCTTAATGCCTTTTGGAGGTACGTACATTCCATGCTGTTTAAAGCTGGGAATGTATGATGTCTGTGGATAGATCTTAACCACTTCGGGTCGCTTATTTGATGGTAAGATTGCTTATGCATCAGCCTTATTTTTGTGTAAGCGTTTGCGAAACTTCTTATTAAAAGCCTTTTGTACGTCGGGATCATCAAATGCTGATGGTGGAAGATCATACTGTACTCCATCGGCGAACTCTGTAGTGTAATACGTCATATCCTCATATTTGTAGTTTCCTAGAATTTTCTTAAACTCGTAAGACATAAGAGGTGTAGTAGCTTCACGTGTGCGACGAAGGATAATCTCTGTCGTAGGGATTCGATGTGACCCGACATTTAAGGCACTAGAGCCGTCAATGTTGTTAACTTCATACGTTCCGCTCTTCTTATCGGCCACAGAGATCATAAATGGTCCAATATATTTAGCCGTAAGCACAGTTGTATCGGAATTGCGAGCCATTATGTTGACTATATCGTCTACCTCAAACTCGACTATTTCCTTGGTATCATTCTATCGCTTTTGTCTCTTCTTGAGAGCGATGTCCTTCATCTCCCTTAAGCATGAATAGACCACATCTCTGGTCCGACGCATCTTCTCTAACCCTGGTAACACATGATCATCTTGAGACTCCTTGTTAAAGGGGATTTTTAATTCACTATAACGGCCCCGGAAATCGTGAGCGGGTGTTGTACCAGTGACTGAAACAGGTGTTTCGTTCATCTGTGTCTGTACCCGATTGATTGAGTAAGGCCACATGTCAGCATCATCAAGTAGTGCTCCTCTCATGAACTCCTTCATCTTTCTGTGTCGTACCTCGTTCGCACCTTGTGTCTGAGGCTTGTAAGGTACACCCATCTTATGGCATTGATCCCGTAACGAGTAACAGTGTCGTCATGGCATCTCCTGTAAACTCACTACCGTTGTCGGAACATAGAATAGCTAGCCAGCCGAAATCTGCGAAGCACTTAAATGTGCACTCAGCCACAGTTTGTGTCGATTTATCTTTCAGCGGATATAATACATTATATCTTGATGCGACATCAAATACGTGACAGACATATTTATCCTTCGTGTGTGATAACCCGGCGCCACGGCTCGTCTTCTGATACGCTGCTTAAAGGTGCGTATCCGTAGCGCTTGATCCGGTTAACTTCGCAGTCGTTACATTCGTGATACACCTGATATATATATTGCTTGAGATTCGGGTATACGATTCCGTACCTCTTGCAATCTATCTCAGTTATAACCTTATCCATGTGCTTAAGAGCATGATTTTGTCTTAACCACTTCAGAATCGCCTCCTGTGATCTACTTGTTACATTGAAATCAGGAGGTGAGGATTCCACCGCGTTCTCACCTGGACTCGAAGACTCGTCTTGTCCAATCTCGCCTAAAACTTCTACATCGTGAATCCGACTAATATTTGATCTGTCCATTAGTTGAGTTACATGCTCATATACCTCAGGAGAGTCATTCATCAATTGCTTGAGCAATCGAGTTTCTGCATGGTATGCGGTTTCTCTGTCAGATCGTATCCTTTTGTAGAAGGCTTTCGCTAGTGTTGCGCTCCCCTTTGATTCCTTTGAATATGGCTGTATCTGGTGCTTGTGTTTTCCCAGTCCTTGATTGAGACTTAGGATTCAAGAGTGGAATCTTAGATTCCTCAACCTTCGGTCTGAAAGTCTCGGATGGTGTCCACTTGGTTGTTCCAACTGGACCAATGCAACATATAATAGTATGTCGCCAAGGCGTCTTTTGGACTGCACGGATACCCTGGTAGAGAAAAGTATTTACCTCTCTATCCACATAGATCGGCTCACATTGTATCATTGAGATCAACTGTGGTAGCCATTTATCTGAGTGTCTTAGGGAACAACACAATGTGATGGTAGGATCTTGGAACATTTACATAATTTAGCAACTGAGGTATTAATAGCCATGGGGGATTTGCCCAGGCATTCTTGTTAGACAAGTCTATTTGGAATCCGTCTCCTTCCGGATGTTCCAGTGTCTGATACCTCGGCAGTTGTGCATTATGATGAGCGGCAAACTGTCAGCGATCTTAAACCACCCAGGATTAGCCATCCAATCAGTAGCTAGTAACTCCCTAACCATCTTGTTAAAGTCTGGTACGAAGCGAGACAACATGTCGGGTAAGTGAATGTGAATACCCGGTATGTGTTATGCCGAAAGAGAATTTTGCGATCGTGTCATGCCACCGACTGACTAACTGTGAGTTAGGTTTCATGTCCTTTAGATGTTGCAATGACTTCTGATCACATAGCACGTTAAAGTGCGTGCCATATAGGTAGTCCTTAAAATGAGTGAGTGCAGTTACTTTAGCCAAAAGGTCTTGTTGCACGGTTGGGTAATTGATTTGTGACGAATTCATAGCCCTGCTAAAGAACTGTACATATCTTGGTTTCCCATCAATCATTTGATACAGGACGCCCCCAAGTGCCATGTCGGACGCGTCTGTTGCCACCATAAATGGAATACTATCCTTTGGTGGCTGGACTACTGGTGCCTGCTGAACCACTGTTTTGAGCTGCTTAAATGCGTCATCACAGTCTTTGGTCCACAGTGTGCCTAGTTTGCCTTTATGACATCTCAAATGTCCAAAGGGCTTTAAATAATTTGCCAGGTGTGGTACTCCGTCAGACAAAAAGTTGACGGATCCGCACATGCTATTAACATCCTTTCCTGTGGTAGGAGTTCTTCAGTCTAGCAAGTGGTCGACCTTCCCGAGATCAATCTTGATTCCATCCCCGGATACTCGATAACCCAACAGCTGAATATCGTTAACACCGAAGTGACATTTCTTGCTGTTGATCTTAAAGTTGTATTTAAGTCTGTTTATAACCTCTCGCACAACCCTTCGGTGTTCCTCTTTGGTTTTGGTGATTACCACAATGTCATCAATGTATACTTGTACATTGTCCATGTCCCTAAACTAGTTTTGCATTATTTGCTGAAAGAACGCAGGTAACATGTGAAACACAAAGGGGGCACCTTTGAACGAATATTGCTGACCCTCCCAGGTAAAGGTGAAATACTTCCGGTGTGGTTTGTAGATCTTCATAGTCCTGCTTCAGATCGATAGTGGAGAATATCTTAGCTCCCTCCATGCGCCTGAGTAGTTCGTTTATCCTTGGTAAGTGAAAATTGTGTGTCGGTATCAAAGCGTTAATTGGGCTCATATCCAAACACACTCGAACTTTCTTCAGTGTCCCGTCAGAGTTAAATTGGTCGACGGCTAGAAGCGCTAGGTTGACGGGAGTCGGCTCGTAATTGACTGCGATCACTCCGTCATCTAGCCATTCTCTAACCTGTTCTCGTACGACCTGTTCATGACACCATGCAATATAGTTTCGTGTAGAACACTTCAGCTTCGAGAAATCGACTCTTGTTAAGTCTAGACTAACGTGTCCGTTATTGAATTTGAACTTAGCCCAGTTAGTGATCTGAATCTTGTCGTTCTCGAAAATCAAGTCCTTAATTTTCTCTGTGAAGTGAGGGATCATTTCTTTCACAGTCTTCGAAGGTTTATGCACCGGTTTCAACAAGTTGTCGTCCGACTGATCCTTCTGTGGTTCAATGTTAGTAGGTAAGCCTGTAATTGTGATGCCTAATGACAACAAATCACTCATACCTACTATGTGATCATAGTCAGGTGAAGTGTTACATATGACTACCTTAGTATCTGTAGTACGTTGGTCTGTCGATGTCAACCTAAGATCAATTGCCATTTCTCTACAAATGATCTCTCTTTCATCAGCTAACTTCAATATAGTTGGCTCTGACTTACGAGTTACGTCTGTTATTTTACAGAATCTAGAGGATATACATGAAATTTGCGAGCCCGGATCCAACAACGCTTTTATTTCATGTCCGTTAACTCGTATATCTAGGATTACACGCTCGTCTCGAGGTGCGTCCTTTTGTTTCAGTGACAAGACCCGGTATGTTTGTCACTTAACTTTGACCTTTGGTTGCACCTTGCATGTATGCTTGTGGTAACCTCCAGTCCCGGTATAGTCGGCACACTTCTCGATAAAGTGCTAACACTTTTCTGCGTGCCTTCCATTCCATCTGCCATTCGGCTCATGTTGGGTCATTCGCCAATTGCAATCAGTCTCACTAGAGTTCTTGACCTCCCTGTGCCGGGGCTTTGGGTTGCCTGCCGACGGTCCATTTCTGTTGGTCTGCTACTTGTATTTGTTTACCTTCTGACCTTCATTAGTGAATTGAGAGTCTCGACCATTGCCTGATTCCCCCGTAAGATTGCTGCCGACCTTCCTTTGAGAATTAGAGACTTTCACCACGGAACTAGGACGTTTGTTAAACGTCTGATCCGCTCTCGAGTAAAACTCAGCCCAGGTTAAGTCTGCTAGCTTCATAATGCCGTAAGTAGGCCCTTCAATAGAGATCTCTTGAACCTTGTCCGGGTAAGATTGATGCATATCCGCGTACAGAATCTCTTGATCTCTTCTATGTAGATTTGACCAAAAGATTGTCTTTACCCATACTACACACATGGATATTTTGTCAGGTGACGTCTCCTGAGTATGTGCCCGCGACATGTGTGTGTCCAGTTCTAGTAAGCAGTGGGACACTGGCGTTCCTTCTGCCGGTGGTATCATGATCGATACAAGTAATTCCGGTTGAGGGTCCGTCGAAAATAAGTGCACGATCATTTCGCTCTGCTCTTTCCACGTTTTCAGCTTAGTGATTGCTTGTTTCGCCTTCTCTAACTTGTTGTACTTGTAAGATGACGTCTTAAAGCTCTGTTGCGCTGCTTCGAACCATAGGTTCTTCCGTAGATTGGCTGTAAGCATAATCTGTTCAAACTCTTTCAAAGACCTAGATAACAACGCCAGACTGCTAGTATCGATTGGATCCTTTCGGTCCTTTTGATCAGATCTGTATGTCGTTGGTAGTTTACCTATGTCCTTTACAAACTTCTTGCCTTCCACTGCCTTCTCGGTCTGGATCACTCTTAATTCTGAATCAATCTTAGTCTGGAAGTGCGTAGCCATCGTCATATAAAGACTGGTGGCATCAATCCTACCTAGATCTATCGCCTCGAGAGAAGCTGCCTCAGCCTTGTTCATTTGAACAGTGAATTCAGCAATTTTCAGATCACTACTAGAATGATCTGATCGATTCTTTTCTAACTGCATCAGACCATGCAGTCAGTTGTCTGCCTCATCCTTTGATCCATCGATCTGTTCAATGTGAATGAACGCTTCTGATGGGACACTTTCCTTTGTCGTCGTTGGGATAGCCGCTGGGGGCGAACTGTCTCCCGATAACGATAAAGATTTTCTAGCTTCCGCCTGATCAGGTTTAGGCTCTTCGGTCGGTTTGTCCGTCGAAATTACCTCTGGGGCGTTCTGTAGATTTTCTTCCGGTGGTAGATTTGGTATAGGCCCCTGTTCGGATGCCATTCGCGACATCGCTGTTGTGTCCAATTCAGGTGAAGATTGAGCTTCGGATGAAGAAGATCGGATTCTGTTTGTCTCTCCATTGTCTGACAACATCTCAAATGCCAATATGGCTTGATAGAGCGCCAAATGATTTGATATCAAATCGGGAATGTCTTTTAGAAGATCCCTAATTGCGTACCAAATTAAGTGTGCAAAACTTCCATCTCTCCTAGTTCCGAATACCTTCGGTAGTATCTTTTGAAACCGACGAAAAAGTTTGCTTGCCTGCGTGCCTTCGTCAGTTTTCATTGCTACTAACCGATTGTAGTATTTAGAATCTCTAAACAAATCGAGCCCAAAATTTCTTACCGCTGCATTCATTACATACCTCGGTGAGATTGTATCATCTGGGTTGGTCTTCATTACATCCGAAAAGTATGTTCCATACGTGTTTCGAAACGCCCATGCCCGATTGGCCCGCTGACGGATCAACTCTCGTTGACCTTCCTCTTGGATATCAATCTGAGTCTGGTATGGATGGCCCAGATCAAAGTTTTGTCGCCAAGCCGGTCGGAGTGGTGTTTTGGGTAAACGCAGGAATTGGAAATCTAACCTAGTATCGCGACATCGCTGTTGTGTCCAATTCAGGTGAAGATTGAGCTTCGGATGAAGAAGATCGGATTCTGTTTGTCTCTCCATTGTCTGACAACATCTCAAATGCCAATATGGCTTGATAGAGCGCCAAATGATTTGTAAACTTCGATGGAAATTACTAGGTTTCAAACTATATTAAACTAAAATACAATTTAGTCAGTTAGGATTTAGCAGTGGTAGCTTGTGTAAGAATGATCGGGACTGCCTCTTGTTAAGAGCCTAAATATCCTCGATCACACAGGGCGTACCTCTAGCTGTTCTTTATTGAATAATTTTCACTAGAAGTACTAAGTGTTCATGACCACTTGCCTAATTTGTAAATAGACATAATAACGTAAGTCACGTTAATACATTAGCTGATATAAATAAAGTTCCATCTGAAGAAAAGTTAAAAAAAAAAAAAGAAAGACTTATTGGATTTTGGAGATTGGCGGGAGGACCAAAATCTATAAGTAGTAGTTCGGAGATTATAAAATTTAGTTTATAATATCCTACATCTACTAATGTCTCAAATAGGTCCAAGTAGATGAGTCATACCAAATACTCAGGCTATTGGAGCCATCAAAGTGAATTTAGAACACTTTGGAAATATTGGAAAAAAAGAGCTTGTACTAAATTATTTAAAATACAAATAAAAAAACCAATGTATTATCTCAATTGATCTTGATATTTTAGACTGACCGGAGGCCGTATTTCTACATAGCCCCCAGTAGCTTTTAGAACTACGAACGTACGTTAAGATACGATCTAGTTGGTAAAGCGAAAACCAAAGTAAAAACGGTTTCGGTCATGACTTATCGAGTAAGTATGTGCCTATATGTACGAGTTCAAGACTCATGTTGTACTCTATGTCGTTTAGTATTTGGTCCAGTAACCATTTCCGATGTGGGCGCCTTACGTTTATTATTTGGTAAGGTAATAGCCAAAGGCTGTTCTTCATTAGTAAGTAAGTTTGAACAATTTTCTGCACTGTTGGTAAGCAGATCAGAAAGTTTAGTCACGTAGGAAGTAGGTGGCAAATAGGGAATTTCAGATCCGTCAGGGTTTGTAGTCACCTGAGGAAACCCTTTTCGTTTATCTCGTGTGTTCTTATGTAAACGCTTATTCCATTTCGTATTAAAGATACGAAGAAAGTCGCGAGATTCACGAAATGCATCGGAGGTTAGCCAAGCTACTGTCCCATCCATGAAACGGGTCTTGTAGCAAGTGTAACCGTCTTCGGATGTTTTATCAATTATATCTTTGACTTGTGACTCCATAACTGGTATATCAGAATCAAATGAGCGAGCGAATGAGAGTTCGGAGGTAGGGATACGGTGAGTGCCTAGATTGGTTGCGCTAGTACCATCAATGTTATTCACTTCGTAAGTATCACTCTTCTCATCATGGTAGGAAATAACAAAGGTCCTATCGTCTTAGAAGAGAGTTCGGTAACGTTGGCGTTTCGATTTATAATGTTAACGTAATCGCCGACTTTGAACTGAACAATGTTCTTAGTGTTATTCCATCGGTCATACGCTTTAAGTAGGACGCGATAGGGTTGGTAGTGCACTCTTGTGCTCGAGTAGAACAAAGAGGGGTATTTATAATGTTAACGTAATCGCCGACTTTGAACTGAACAATGTTCTTAGTGTTATTCCATCGGTCATACGCTTTAAGTAGGACGCGATTCTTTTTTGCTCGAGTAAACAGGGGTAAACAACGTTCTGCATATGCTCGATCTTTTGTAGCCACGGGGTAGCGTGTTTCTCGGGCGCAGTTTTATCAAACGTTGCTTGTAATTCACTATAGCGGCCAAAGAAATAGTGAAACGGGAGTGTTCCAGTTTGAGGATTCATGCAGTTATTCATTTGAGTCTGAACCCATTTCAAATGATAAGGCCACATATCCTCAACGTCGTCTAGTGCGGTACGCAAGAGTTTCTTAAGTTCTCTATGACGTGTCTCATTTGCACCCTGCGTTTGAGGTTTGTAAGGAACACCACGCCTATGGGTCATGCCTGATACGAGTATAAGTGCCTCCATTACGTCGGTACAAAACTCACTACCGTTATCAGAACATAGTACTCGGGGAAACCGAAGTCATTAAAGACGTGATAGCATAATTCTGCCACTGTTTGTGGACGTTTGTTCGGTATTGCATAAAGCAAGTTATAGCCCGAAGCCACACATAAGAAATGACAGATATATACATCGCCAGTATGCTTGGATCGCGGGAGTTTAACCAAATCGACTATGACTCGGCGCATCGGTTGGTCTTCTGTCACACTTTTTTTAGGGGTGCCCAACCGTATCGCTTGATCTGGTTCTTTTCACAATCAGTACAGCGTCGGTATACTTCACGTATGGTTTCTTTCAGCGCCGGGTGATCAAGCCCTGCACGAATAGCCATTTTATAAGTATGCTCATATGCTCGATGCGTTAAATTATGTATAATTTTAACTCTACTTTCGAGCTCCTCTAAGTCAGTCAGATTCTGCGTAACGCTGGCTGGATGAACCATAGTCCTGTTGGAAAGGGCAACCTCAGTATCAGGAGGGGTAGAGTCCTGAGATACATAATTGACAACATTGGATTGTTGAAGTATCTTCTTCAGTTGTTTCGCAACTCCTGGCTGTTCTTAAGCAGCGCTTTAAGTAGTTGAGTGCGAGCTTCAGGTTCTCTTAGAGTTTTGAGTCTTTGATCCATGGCCTTAGCTAGTTCCATGTTTTTTACGATCTAATGCCGTTTCAATCGGCATTACCTCGACTGCAATCTTGTTGGGTGCATGTGTTGTACGAGTCTTGAGCTTTTTTTCAAACTCTTTAGACTCCTCTAGTTTAGCTAAGAATTCGGTTGAGGGTTTCCACTTAGTGGTACCTGCAGGACCGATGCGACAAACAATGGTGTGTTTCCAAGGCGTCTTCTTAATAGAATAGGATCCCTGATACAAGAACGTGTCGGTTTCACGGTCGACATAAATAGGTTCGTCTTGAATCATATTAATTAAATCACCTATCCATGGGTCGGAGTTACGTAAGGGACAACACAGCGTAATGGTAGATTTAGTAATATTAACATAATTTAACAACTGTGCGATAAGTTGACAAGGTGGGTTAGCCCACGCATTATGCTTTGATAAGTCAAGCTGAAATGCATCACCTTTAGGATGAGTCAACGACCTATATTCAGAAACCTGTTTGTTATGTCCTGCGGCGAACATATCAACAGTAAATGGACCCCATCGTGATTGAGCGAGGTTAAACCATTTCTTATTTAGCATCCAATCGGTTGCTAATAACTCTTTGACTGTTTTCTGGTAGTCGGGCACAAGTCGAGAGAGCATGTCAGGAAGATGGTTATGTATTCCTGGAATGTGTGTTATATTAAAGGCGAACTTGGCAATAATGTCATGCCAGCGGCTCACCAACTGTGAATCAGGGTTCATATCTTTTAAGTATGTTAAAGACTTTTGATCACAGGCGACAGTAAAGTAACTTCCATAAAGGTAGTCTTTAAACTGTCTTAGCGCAGTAACTATAGCAAGGAGCTCTTGTTTAACGGTAGGGTAATTCCGTTGACTCTTATTATAACTCTTGCTAAAGAATTGTATGTAGCGCGGTTTACCATTTATCGTTTGGTAAAGCACTCCACCTACCGCTCGATCTGAAGCGTCGGTTGCTACTTGGAATGGGACACCATCCACAGGGTACTGCATGATAGGTGCGTCCATTACTTTACTTTTGACTAGTTTAAATGCATCATCACATTCTTTAGTCCAAAGCTTTCCCAAAGGTCCTTTGTGCAGCCGTAGGTGACTGAAAGGCTTTAAGTAATGAGAAAGATGCGGTACCGAATCCGAGAAGAAGTTAACAAACCCACACACAGAGTTCACATCTCTTCCAGTAATTGGTGTTGATAAATCCAACAGAAACTGTTTCTTGCCAGGATCAATTTCTACCCCTGCTGCAGATACTTTGTAGCCAAGTAAGTGTATAGTATCTTTAGCAAAAGAACACTTGTTTTCGTTAATCTTAAGTTTAGCATGATTAAGTCGCTTTAAGACTTCTTTAACGAGTTTAGCATGTTCATGTGCTGTCTTTGTAAAGATAACTATATCATCTAAATAGACTGATACGTTATACGACAGGTCCGCAAATAGTTCCATCATAACTTGTTGGAAGAAAGAAGGTAACATGTGTAAGCCTTCAGGTGCACCTTTAAACTGGTACTTCTTACCTTGCCAAGTAAAGGAAAAGTATTTCCTATGAGGCTCATATATCTGTAGTTGATGGAATGCAGCTTTTAAGTCTATCTTGGAAAAGATAGTCGCACCTCCATTTTGCGTAGTATCTCGCTTATCTTAGGTAAGGGAAAACTATGTTGCGGAATTAGTTTGTTGATTGGCGACAGGTCTAGTACTACTCTTGTTTTACTAAACGTTCCATCAGATTTATATTGATCGACCGCTAAGAGAGCTAAGTTAACTGGGGTTGCATCATAATTGATTTCAATTAGACCCTGTTTTAACCAATCTTCGATTTGGGTTTTGACAACGTCTTTGTGTCTCCAACTCACGTAGTTATGTGAAGGACACTTTAACTTAGAGAAGTCGACGTTTGTTAAGTCAAGTCTAACGTACCCATTAGAGAACTTAAACATACACCAGTCAGTTATTGCAATCTTCCTGTTTTGTATAATTAAGTCCATAATTATATCGGTGAAGTGCGGAATCATATCCTTTGCTTCACCTTCCGGAGGTTTAGGTATCTTTAACATATTATCATCTGACTGATCTTTATTCGGGTCTAGCCCATTAGGCAGACCAGTGAGTGTTATACCTAAACTGAGAAGATCAGTCATACCTATAATTAAATCGTATTTCTGAGACATGTCAGTAACGATTAGGTGAGTCTTCACTTCTCTTCTATCTGACAGCATTATGTGTGCATAGTCAATGGCTTGTTCGCAAGTAGTAACTTTTCCATTTCCCAAGATTAAATCAGTTGTTTCGTTATGGACAGCCATATCTGTAGCGTAGGCTACTCGGCATGAGATAGCAGAGACTTCAGCCCCTGGATCAAATAGTGCCATAACTTTTTCTCCATTTACGAAAACTGTTTGAAAGATACGTTCATCTCCTTTGGTATAGATTTTATTGAACATTTTCTCATAATCTTGCTCTAGTGCGCTGCACATATGGTACTGTCAGTGCTTAACTTGGACATCCGGTAAGTCCTTGCAATCCTCTTTGTGCCAACCGTTAGTACCCTTGCAAGTAGTACACTCTTTCATATAGTGTCCAAAATCTGGCTTGCCTGGTGCACACTTAACAGGGTCGTGTCTACCATTCCACTTGCCATTACGTTTTGTGAGGTTGTAACCACACTTCTTGCAAGGCGCTCTCACCTTCTTATCACCTTTCGGTTCGGTAGAAGTAGAGCCAGTACCCCCAGTAGTAGTGCGAGGTTTCTTAGTACTACGCGCAGTATTAGTCTCTACTGCGTTTCGCTTAGTGGGCTGGGTGTAGCTCGTGGTACTAAGTACTCTAGTAGAGGAATTGGTATGCTTGTGTACTATCTTCTCAAAGACAGACCAAGGCATAGATCGCAAATCACCATAGGCGATGATGTCATTATTGACTTTCTTAAAAAGGTTAGCTCCCAGAGTCTCCATCATCTGACAAATTAATAAATATTCGTCAGTATAGGTACGACCACCCATCCGAGTATTCATATGTGTCATATGAGCTAGAGCACCTCGAATAGTGGTATCGTTCGCAAAGAACTTGCGAGACTCTAGAAGTTCACGGTCACGTGCATCTTCAAAAAAAAAAGGTGTTAAGTATATTATCACGCAACTGGTGCGAGGGTAGGGCTTTCCAGTTGGGCTCATGAGCCTTCAAGATAGTTCGCCATTCACCTGGCTCACAGAAATGAATAAAGGCATTCATCATCTGCTTATCCCTAAGGCTGGCAGACTCCTTAAGTTGGTCGAAGGCCTTCAGTGTCTCCACTGTACTCTCATTAGTAGAGAAATCGACCTCAGCCTGCGCGTTACCTAGCTGCTTTATAAAGCTTGGTTCTAAGTGTTCACGAGGCTCATGCTCAGTGCTACGGGCTGCTAGTGCCAAGATGGTGTCTATTTCCTTTCTCTTGTTATCGATTAGATAGCGAATGTTATCCGCTTTCCTATCGTCAAGGTCAGAGTCATTCAATAGACGGTCCTCAAGGACTTGCATACCAGAGCGTAATAGCCTGAGACGAGTATGTCTGGTTCTCACTTCCTCATCCTCAGGATTAGAGCGGGAACTCTCTAACGAGGTACTGGTGTAGCGATTGCCAAAATCGTGATTACCAGGGTTAGTTGGCAAATGAGGGTCGATATTACGAGGATGGTAAGCCTCATCGAGTTCCATACGATCATATCCTCTGACAGGGTTAGGTTTGTCAAGAGGATGGTCGATGGTAGCATCAGAGCTATAGAGATTAAATTTTGAAATATTATCTCTCTCGCCAGTGGTAACTGGCTTAGTGGTAAACATACTGGCTGGTAAACCAGTAGGTCTCGGGTTCGAAACTCGGCCCGGAATTTTTCTTCTTCTTCGGTATAGGAAGAATATCAGCCAAGTGAGACACGATAGAGGGGTCCACAACTGCTGCTGCCGCTAGCTCCTTCAAGAGCGCTTCAGTGCGGTTCAATTGGCGTCGAGATTGAGAGGATCCAACCACTCGTTGTCGAGTTATGGCGTCCTCAGCTTCGGCCCCAAGATTTGAGCTGAATGGAATGGCTTCTCCATCGATGGCGAAACCGAAATTTTCGGACAGGTCCAATACTTCCTTTTCACTCCGGATTTGTGCTGGAGTGTCCTTTAGATGTGGAGTTATAATGCCCCCGACATTCGTATCCACAAATTTTCCAGCCTTTCGACGTTTATCCCCAATATTTGACGGCACGTGGTCAGGGGGCAAGCTGGGGTCCTGAGCTTCACTCCTAGGTGATACACGGACGCTGGCGAGCCTTTCCGCGGTAGTAGATACCTCTTCTTCCAAGGCTTTAGGATCCGACGAGTCATCCTCAGAATAATCCTCTGTACCAACCTCAGAATTTGCTTCCCCAACAGTATCCTCGGCAGGCTCAACTCCAGACAGGCTAGGTGTTTCCACAGGGACCTCAGGAACCTCGGCAGGCTTAGCAGGCTTAGAGCTAGCGGCTCCCTTGCCTTTAGAAGTACCCTTAGCCATAGTATTTGCTGGATAGTAAATCGATGTCAGACAGTCTAGAAGCAGTACACTACTGTAACTACTAAATAACTGAAAAATATGTAAACTTCGATGGAAATTACTAGGTTTCATACTATATTAAACTAAAATACAATTTAGTCAGTTAGGATTTAGCAGTGGTAGCTTGTGTAAGAATGATCGGGACTGCCTCTTGTTAAGAGCCTAAATATCCTCGATCACACAGGGCGTACCTCTAGCTGTTCTTTATTGAATAATTTTCACTAGAAGTACTAAGTGTTCATGACCACTTGCCTAATTTGTAAATAGACATAATAACGTAAGTCACGTTAATACATTAGCTGATATAAATAAAGTTCCATCTGAAGAAAAGTTAAAAAAAGAAAAAGACTTATTGGATTTTGGAGATTGGCGGGAGGACCAAAATCTATAAGTAGTAGTTCGGAGATTATAAAATTTAGTTTATAATATCCTACATCTACTAATGTCTCAAATAGGTCCAAGTAGATGAGTCATACCAAATACTCAGGCTATTGGAGCCATCAAAGTGAATTTAGAACACTTTGGAAATATTGGAAAAAGAGCTTGTACTAAATTATTTAAAATACAAATAAAAACCAATGTATTATCTCAATTGATCTTGATATTTTAGACTGACCGGAGGCCGTATTTCTACAGCCAAATGATTTGATATCAAATCGGGAATGTCTTTTAGAAGATCCCTAATTGCGTACCAAATTAAGTGTGCAAAACTTCCATCTCTCCTAGTTCCGAATACCTTCGGTAGTATCTTTGAAACCGACGAAAAAGTTTGCTTGCCTGCTTGCCTTCGTCAGTTTTCATTGCTACTAACCGATTGTAGTATTTAGAATCTCTAAACAAATCGAGCCCAAAATTTCTTACCGCTGCATTCATTACATACCTCGGTGAGATTGTATCATCTGGGTTGGTCTTCATTACATCCGAAAAGTATGTTCCATACGTGTTTCGAAACGCCCATGCCCGATTGGCCCACTGACGGATCAACTCTCGTTGACCTTCCTCTTGGATATCAATCTGAGTCTGGTATGGATGGCCCAGATCAAAGTTTTGTCGCCAAGCCGGTCGGAGTGGTGTTTTGGGTAAACGCAGGAATTGGAAATCTAACCTAGTATCCGAATTATCCTCCTGACGGTAAAGTGTCTGGTCCACATTGTCTAGACCTATATCCACGAAATGCAGTTGTTCCTCCGTTACATTGATTTGGGGCTGGTCCGATACTGTATGTGCTATTGGCACATCTTCCGAGTCATCCTCTCCTGATTCACCATGACTTTGATCCTCTGTAGCTTGCTTTTTCTTCCGCTGCTTAGTGGGACTCAGATCATGTACCATTGGTTGGTAGTTTTTCAAGAAAGTTTTCATATCTCGGGATATCATATGATAGCTGGGGTCTTGCCTCCGCGCCGTGCGCGTGTCCACTGATGGAGACGATACATCTGATTCCAGTGCATGTCGCACTTCCTCTGAAGTTGAATTTTCCGAGGATTGCGTTTTCTCAGCCTTTCCCCTTCGAGGTTTCGCCTTCTTCGCTGGTGGCTTCCGTGGCACCGTAGTCACATTACCTCCGGATGCACCTACACCCGAGTCAACCAACTTCTTTCGTTTTCGTTTTGTCAGAGTTTGTGCCGGTTGTACCGGTGTGATCTCAGTTGCTTCAGCTTCTGCTAATGGTGCCGGGGGTGTTTCCAGCTTGTCTTCGCCTACAGTAAACCCTTTCGCGTTTGCAGCCTTAGCTACATGTGCTGCCTTATTTTTTCCTTTCGTCATAATATCGATAGCGTATAAAAAACTCAAAAATATGTAAAAGTCGGTCTCCTCTAGGCTGACTATACGATACCAATACGTTTACGTTAATAAGACAATGCGTTAAAACGTTAGAATGCAAAATGTTAAATAAGTTTAGCTTCAGCCCTTGGTAATGAGCAAAAGATTAGGAGATTATAGACTGAGACTATCGTCTATATGCCCCGCACTAATCACTCACTACTTCGGTCTAGATTTATTTTGTTTTAGTTACTAAGATTAAATATCATTTCATTGGACGCTTAGTTTACATTTCATGCCTCGAAACAATTACCTAATCAAACTAACCAATAAAATACCTCTAAGTCCAACTTAAGAAAATCAAAAAGAAAATAAAAAACACCAAGATGGTGCAGTATGCATCTGCACCTAAACCCTATCACTTGGTACCTAGCTCCCCATCCCATTTAAGGCATAGACGGGCACATCTAGTTGGCTGGCTAGGAGGAATCAAAACCATGTTGTCCTGGATTCTAACAACTCTGATCCTGTCCTTTTCTCAGTTGATTATCTTGCTCTGAAATTAATCTTGAATTATACTATAGGTTTGTACCATCAACCATTTCATGCCTGAGACCCTCTCTCATGGTACTCCCATTAATCAGAGATCCCCAAAGTGTCATCTTCAGGTATCAGATTGGTGTCGTTCCTATATTTTGTACAATTCTCATTTCAGTGGAAAAACCAATCTTTATTTGGAAAACCATCTAACTGTCTACAGTAGAGTCCCATACTCTACTGAGTACTGTCACATGTTCAGAATATTGAATATCCCAGTTCTTGTTCAAGTCCAATTCGTTAAACGTATTCCAGTCCTACAAGTATAAACGTTAAATCGTTTATAATATACGTTAACCGTGCACCTACTATTAGGAACCCGCTATTTTTACACGAATATGACACATGTGAACACTCGGATGGGAGGTCGTACCTATACTGGTAAATATTTATTAATTTGTCAGATGATGGAGACTGGGGGCTGGTCTTTTTAAGAAGGTCAATGATGATATTATCGCCTATGGTGATTTGCAATCTATGCCTTGGCCTGTCTTTGAGAAGATAGTTCAAAAGCATACCAACCCATCTACTAAGTACTAAGGAGAGAGCACCTTGCAAGAAATGTGGTTACAATCTCACTAAACGTGATGGCAGGTGGAATGGTAAACGCGACTCTGTTAACTCTGTTAAGTGTGCACTAGGCAAGCCAAACTTTGGACACTATATGAAAGAGTTTCTACTTGCAAGGGTACTAACAGTTGGCACAAAGATGATTGCAAGGACATGCCGGACGTCCAAGTTAAGCACTGACAGTTTCATATGTGTGCACTAGAGCAAGATTATGAGAAAAAGTTCAATAAAATCTATACCAAAGGAGATGAACATATATTTCAATTCGTTTATGTAAATGGTGAAAAAGTTATAGCACTTTTTGATCCAGGGGCTGAAGTCTCTGCTATCTCACGCCGAGTAGCCTACGCTACAGATATGGCTATCCGTAACGAAACGACTAATTTAATCTTGGGAAATGGCAAAATTAGCACTTGCGAAGAAGCCATTGACTATGGACACATAATGTTGTCAGATAGAAGAGAAGTAAAGACTCACCTAATCGTTACTGACATGTCTCAGAAATACAATTTAATTATAGGTATGGGTTTAGGGTTTAGGGTTTACTAACGGGTACGTTAAGCTTGCCTTAACAAACATCGACTTCTCATAAGTTAAAGTGTCCTTCACATAACTACGTGAGTTGGAGACACAAAGACGTTGTTAAAACCCAAAATGAAGATTGGTTAAAACAGGGTCAAATTGAAATGAATCATGATGCAACCCCAGTTAACTTAGCTCTCTTAGCGGTCGATCAATAAAAATCTGTTGGAACGTTTAGTAAAACAAGAGTAGTACTAGACCTGTCGCCAATCAACAAACTAATTCCGCAACATGGTTTTCCCTTACCAAAGATAAGCGAGATACTACGCATAATGGAAGGTGTGACTATCTTTTCCAAGGTACTCAAAAGCTGCATTCCATCAATTACAAATATATGAGCCGCATAGGAAATGCTTTTTCTTTACTTAGCAAGGTAAGAAGTACAAGTTTAAAGGTGCACCTGAAGGCTTACACATGTTACCTTCTTTCTTCCAACATGTTATGTTGGAACTATTTACGGACCTGTCGGATAACGTATCAGTATATTTAGGTGATATAGCTATCTTTACAAAGACAGCACATGAATATGCTAAACTCGTTAAGCAAGTCTTAGCGACTAAACCATGCCAAACTTAAGAATCACGAGGACAAGTGGTTTTTTGCTAAAGAAACTATACACCTACTTGGTTACAAGACAATTTCTGTTGGATTTATCAACACCGATTACTGGAAGAGATGTGAACTCTGTGTGTGGGTTTGTTAACTTCTTCTCGGATTCGGTACCTCATCTTTCTCATTACTTAAAGCCTTTCAGTCACCTACGGCTGCACAAAGTTCCTTTGGGAAAGCTCTGGACTAAAGAATATGATGATGCATTTAAGCTAGTCAAAGGTAAAGTAATGGATGCACCCATCATGCAATACCCTGTGGATAGCGTCCCATTCCAGTAGCAATCGACGCTCTAGATCGAGCGGTAGGTGGAGTGCTATACCAAACGGTAAATGGTAACCCACGCTACATACAACTCTTTAGCAAGAGTTATAATAAGAGTCAACGGAATTCCCCTACCGTTAAACAAGAGCTCCTTGCTATAGTTACTGCGCTAAGACAGTTTAAAGACTACCATTATGGAAGTTACTTCACTGTCGCCTGTGATCAAAAGTCTTTAACATATTGAAAGGACATGAACCCTGATTCATAGTTGGTGAGGCGCTGGCATGACATTATTACTAAGTTTGCTTTTAACATTACACACATACCAGGAATACATAATCATCTTCCTGACATGCTCTCTCGACTCGTCCCTGACTACCAGAAAACAGTTAAAGAGTTATTAGCAACCGATTGGATGCTTAATAAGGAATGGTTTAACCTCGCTCAATCAAGATGGGGTCCATTTACTATTGATATGTTCGCCCCAGAACATAACAAACAGGTTTCTGATTATAGGTCGTTGACTCATCCTAAAGGTAATGCCTTTCAACTTGACTTATCAAAGCATAATGCGTGGGCTAACCCACCTTGGTAACTTATCGCACAGTTGTTAAATTATGTTAATATTACTAAATCTACCATTACGCGGTGTTGTGCCTTACGTAGCTCCGACCCATGGATATGTGATTTAAATAATATGATACAAGATGAGCCTATCTATGTCGACTGTGAAACCGACACGTTCTTGTATCAGGGATCCTATTCTATTAAGAAGACACCTTGAAAACACACCATCGGTTGTCGCATCGGTCCTGCAGGTACCACTAAGTGGAAACCCTCAACCGAGTTCTTAGCTAAACTAGAGGAGTCTAAGGAGTTTAAACAAAAGCTCAAGACTCGTACAACACGTGCACACAACAAGAATGCAGTCGAGGTAATGCCGATTGAGATGGCATTAGATCGTAAAAATATGGAACCAGTTAAGTCATGGATCAAAGTGTCATATGAGCTAGAGCACCTCGAATAGTAGTAGCGTTTGCAAAGGTCTTGCGAGACTCTAGAAGTTCACGGTCACGTGCATCTTCAAAGAAAGAGTTAAGTATATTCTCACGCAACTGGCGCCAGGGTAGGGCTTTCCAGTTGGGCTCATAGGCCTTTAAGATAGTTTTCCATTCCTCTGACTCACAGAAATGAATAAATGCATTCATCATCTGCTTATCATTAGGGCTGGCAGACTCCTTAAGTTAGTCAAAGGCTTTCAGTGTCTCCACTGTACTCTCATTAGTAGACAAATCAACCTCAGCCTTCGCGTTACCTAGCTGCTTTATAAAGCTTGGTTTGAAACGTTCACGAGGTTCACGCTCAGTGCTACGGGCTGCTAGTGCCAAGATGGAGTCTATCTCCTTTCTCTTGTTATCGATTAGATAGCGAATGTTATCCGCTTTCTTATCGTCAAGGTCAGAGTCATTCAATAGACGGTCCTCAAAGACTTACATACCAGAACGTAATAGCCTGAGACGTTGTTGTCTGGTTCTCACTTCCTCGTCTTCAGTGCTAGAGTGGGTACTCTCTAGTGAGGTACTGGTATAACGATTACCAAAGTCGTAATTACCAGGGTTAGATGGTATATGAGGATCGATGTTATGAGGGTGGTAAGCCTCGTCGATCTCCATACGATCATAGCCTCTGACAGGGTTAGGTTTGTCGAGAGGGTGGTCGATTGTAGCTTCCGAGCTATAGAGATTGAATGTTGAGGTTTTACCCACTTCACCAGCGGTAACTGGCTCAGTGGTAACCCAGCTGGCTGGTGAACCAGTGAGCCTCAGGTTTGAACCCCGGCTCTCGATATATATTTTTTCTTCGGTATAGAAAGAATATCGGCCACGTGGGATATGATTGAAGGGTCAGAAGCTTTGCGGCAGCGGCTAGATCCTTGAAAATATCATCTTTGCGGTTCAAATGGCGTCGAGATTGAGAAGATCCAACGACTCGTTGCTGAGTTATGGCGTCCTCAACATTTGCGTCTTCCGCCCCAGCACTCAGTGGCGAGGCATTCAGTAAAGTGGCATTCAATGAAAGTCCACGAAATGGAACGCCGCCATCTTTGTTAATAGGTGGATTAGGCTGACTTTTAGTAGTAATCAACCGTCGATCTCGAGACGATTCCTCCACTTGTTCAGATAATATAGCCTTTCCAATATCTGACTTTTCGCGGTCAGATGGCGAGTTGATATCCTGGGCTGCACTACTAGGAGACACACGGACGCTGGCGAGCCTTTCCGCGGCAGTTGAGACCTCCTCCTCCAAGGCTTTAGGGTCCGACGAGTTTTCCTCGGAGCTTTCCTCATAACCAAGCTCAGAAACGGCTTCCTCTACAGCTTCAACGGCAGGCTCAGTACCAGACGGACCAGTGTCCTCAGTAACCTCAGGAATCTCAACAGGCTTAGCATGCTTATAGCTGGCGGCTCCCTTGCCTTTAGAATTTCCTTTAGCCATAGTATTAGCTCAAGAACAGGAAAATTAATAAGGTCTAGGTATAGTAATTAGCGTGTAGCTTACTTTAGGGTAGTATAGCCACTATGAGGTAGTATAGAATACTTACAGTCCTGTCGCTGGATAGCAAGCAATTATTAGACAGTCTAGAAGCAGTACACTACGGTAACTACTAATTTAACTGAAAAAATGTAAACTTCGATAGATATTTCTATGTTTTATACTATGTTATATAAACTAAAATACAATTTAAGTCAGTTAGGATTTAGCAGTGGTAGCTTGTGTAAGAATGATCGGGACTGCCTCTTGGTAAGAGACTTAATATCCTCGATCACACAGAAGGTACCTCTAGCTGTTCTTTATTAAATAATTTTCACTAGAAGTACTAAGTGTTCATGACCACTTGCCTAATTTGTAGATAGACATAATAACGTAAGTCAAGTTAATACATTGGCTAATATAAATAAAGTTCCATCTGAAGAAAAGTTAAAAAAAGAAAAAGACTTATTGAATTTTGGAGATTGGCGGGAAGACCAAAACGTGTAAGTAGTAGTTCAGAGATTATAAAATTTAGTTTATAATATCCTACATCTACCATCGTCTCAAATAGGTCCAAGTGAATGAGTCATACCAAATACTCAGGTTATTGGAGCCATCAAAGTGAATTTAGAACACTTTGGAAATATTGGAAAAAGAACTTGTATTTTTTTTTTAAATACAATTAATAACCAATATGTTATCTCATTTGATCTTGATATTTTAGACTGACCGGTGGCCGTATTTCTACAGCGATATATGTGCGGCAATGTCCACTTCTCAAGTTCAACGAACGGCATGGAATATGATTCCATGTGCAATGATTCAAGAGAAAGAGGAATTCTACAGTACTTTAATTCGGAATACAATTCGCCTTTTATGGTAGCGCCGACGAAGCATGGCTCCTGGCGGCTCGGAATGGATATTCGAGCTATCAACGAGGCCATGGTACATAAAGGCTGGGCTTTAGTCTTGATTATGGAATGCTTCGAGGTTTTGAGTGCAAAGTATTCGTTAGTTGGAATGTGCGTGTTGGATGTTTTCCGGTTCTAGTTGACCTTGCCAGCAGGAAATACCTAGCTATTTATACACCAACAGCGGAATATGAGTATAGAGTATTGTCTCAAGGTTTACGCACGTATGGAACAATCTATTGCAGTCCTTTGCTACGCGGAATCTCTTGAGTCATATATTATACTAACGATAGCGCCGACATTTTGGAGTAGCTTGAGACTATGGACCAAGTGTTCCGCGTCGTTGCGTTCCAAGAATGTCTCATTGAAAGGAGCCAAAACGACTATAAAATATATTTCTATCAAAATTCTGGTCTTTGACTCCACAGGAAGTAAATAGACTTCGAACGATACGCCAAGGTCCAGGAATAGCCTATACCTCGTAGTACAAAGGATGTGCGAAGTTTTCTAGGACTCAGCTCGGATGTGAGGCATTATATACCAAGCTGCTCAGCAAGCGGATCCACCATACAAAATCAAATCTTTGCCTATACTCTGGACGGAGAAGCATCAATCGGCGTTTGGTCGCCACGAATATGTTGTTATTACAGATGCTTTGTGGTACCCAAATTATTCAGCTGATGCGCAGCCATTAAGAGTCATGGCGGATGCTAGCCTTGAAGCTGAAGGGTGTTTTTTAACTCAACTCGGATGCAGACAAAGAAAGTCAAATCAAGGATGTTATAGTACATTGTAGTAGACTTTAAATAAAGTGCAAATGTATATCTTTATTTATGACCTCACCTTTGGTTTTATACCTTAGGTGTTTGTGCTAGTGTTCAGCCGCTTGGGCTGGCCAGGGTAAAACTCATATGGCTAGTATGAGAAACCTTGTGCGGAACACTTTAACACTTCGATGCTTTTCTATTTCAACTTCTCTGCAACTAAATCTCACGCTGATCACATGATGCCTTTCCGCATAGGTTGTGACTCACATAGAACCGCAGCTATTATTAAAATGTTGCGGTTGACAGGCTTAATCCTCTCTCGGGAATCGGTTGAGAAACTTAATCTGCTCTCGGAAGTCGGTTAAGTGATAACTCAACTCTTGAGAGTAATTTGAGCAACATGATTAGCTCTCGGGAGTGAGCTAACTCTGATGACTTAGCTCCTAGGAGTGAACTGACTCTGATGACTTCCATAAATCAAAGATGGTTTCTTGCTGTAAAATCTGACCTGAGACCTGTAGTCTCTCAAAGGAAATCACATTGAGATATTACTCACTGGTCTTCAAAAGGCACGAACATCCTTGGCACACCTCGGAAAAGGAGGTGTACAGTATGGGTTGGGCGTACATTCAGGAAATACATCATTTCGTACACAGAAAAGAGACATAACATTGAACTAATCACAAGTTAAACATTTCCACGACAAGGGAAAAGATATACAATGAACACCTTCTAAGATGGGCACTAAAATCACAACATTATCGGATGGTAATTAAGTATAAATCGGGTCAGTCTCACGTACAGGCCGATGCACCATCCAGATCACTTGCACACCCAAAAGTGAGTGAAGGTCGATATCACACATCTTAGCGCAAACGTTCCTAGTATCAAATGTGTCTGCCGCATGGTACAGAATGAGGACTCTGATCTATCGCCTTTTGTACCTGGAAGGTGCAACGAAGAACGTACAGAACGTAAGAAGACTAAGAGTACCAGTGTACGATATGAAACCTTCAGATCTTTTGAAAACGAATAGCGTAGCCGTATATGGATCTTTTCAAACACAACCGTAAAAATGAAATATAGTTCCATTTAATTGTCACCGTTTTCGTTGGATTGAAAGGTTCCGTGTCAAGAATATCTTGGGAACTACGGTTGCGAATATGTCTATTCGTCACATGTTGCTCCGTTTGGGGTTTAGATCAAAGGTAGGGTATTGAACTTCCCAAGCGATATGATGAGAGCTGCCACAAAAAAAACAAAATTAATACGAACAACATATATTTTACTTGCTGCATATCCCGAAAGTAACAGCAGAATAGAGAAAGTGCATCGAAATTACTACGCCTTGTTTCCAAACTTTAAATCTACACGCTCCGATTGTTCAGCTACAATTAACATGCGTACCGATCTCAGAAACATGTAGAGACTGTCTGCTCAGCATACTTACCAGTGTATGGTCCCGGAACCATCGAATTCGCCGAAGTGACTTTCTCGGCAGATTCAAAGTGAAATAAGGGCACAGATGCGTAGATTACTCGTGCAAACGCCCACTTGACTTCGTCGTGAATTTGTGGCGCAGCGCCGTGCCGATGTTCTTGAGAAGGGTCTTCGCGATAATAGAAAACGAGAGCTTATAGTGCGCTCTTTTGACGTAGGCAGCAAAGTACTTGTACAAGTATTTTAGAAACCCACAGACACGAGACTTTAGGAAAAGTGGGTGTTTCCATACAAAAGACCGTACAGAGTATTAAACTAAAATCATCAGTCACTGACCCTATCACGAGCAGCACAAGTACATATGGCGTCGACACACTGAAACTGGACTATCCCCGAATTGTGAACTATAAACTTCTTCCGATAACACGCCTAATCTAGCAACGCAGATGGAGACAAAGGTCTGGCTTTTCTTTACAAGCGTGCTGAGAGCTCAGCTGGCGACACACGATGGGCAAAAAAAGACCAACTTATCCGGGTACCAATATGTATTAATGGTCAAGACTTTCATTATCCTGATCTCATCAACGCATATAACCTGCAACATCGTTCCGATGGAGTAACCTAGCCGATCATACTAGCTTCAATATGTGGTAACATTTGAAATGTTTGGACATGGGAATGTTACCAGGCTCCGAATTCGTCACGAACTTTCTTTCTGCCTGTCACTATGAATGTATCTATGCCTTTCAACTCCAGTGTTATTGTTACTAATAGTTACTGCTATACTTGTTGTAGAAGGAATTCATAAGGAATTTGTAGAGAAATTTAAGCAATTTTCAATTGTTTATAATCGTTTGTTCGACCAATCATCAACACATTTTACTTACGCTTCATGCGCTTACAGACTTCTGGTTTACGATTCGTTGCACATATTTAAGATACACCTACAGCTCTGAAACACACAAAAAAACGTAAAGGCAGATATTTACAATGATCAAAACAATCCAATTTCGGACGTTTAAAAATGCAGTACCACACTTTTTAACAGTATAGAGACTCTTGCAGTAGTACACTTCAACAGTATAGAGACTCTACTGTGAACAGTTGATGATTATTCCTAAAATACTTGTTTTTTACTCAACATTGAAATTTATACAAGACAGGGTATAAGATCTGGTCAAGTATAGATGTCAACGATTCACGTATTTTTAAATAGACTTCCAAATATATAGTAAACTAAAGGCAACTTGTATAAGTAGGTGAAACCCCAGAGAAGTAAGAAGTATCTTGAGAGTAGGAGTGAAATGTGGTTTGCACACAGAGAAAACTCAGAATTTGGTCCGGGTCAAAAGGAGGAGGGAAATGAAAATACGACTCCTTTAAACAGGAACTCAGGAAAAATTTGACACCTGGTACGTTTTTAGATACCCACAGGGCAAGATTAGCTACTGTGATGTAGTACATGTTGAGTCCTTCTTACCAGCCAACTATATGTACTCGTCTATACCTTAAATGAGATAAAGAGCTAGGTACCAAGTATTGGAGTTTCAAGTGCAACGAAATACTGCACCAGCTTGGTGTTTTGTTTTGATATTGATTTTCTTTGAAGATTAGATTTTTATTTTCATTTTGATCATTATTGTTAAAATTGTTTCGAAGAATGAGCGCGACGAAGGAAACGCATCTAGTTGACACCAAATGATCTATAAATCTAGACTGCAGTAGTGTAAACCCTAAACTTTTTAAGTTGAAGCCGGGTGGCAGTGGTACGGAATTCTTTTAGGTACTCCGAATAGAGAGGCTAGATATTGCCGTACTATCCGTGCGCTGAAGTAATCCACGTTATCGCTGTCGAGCAAAATGCCGAGGACTAATGATGGAGACATACTTAATTTTACCCGTATTAGTCCGGCGTAGATGGAGGCCAGTAGCAGGTGTTTCGAGGGACCCATGGCAGTCTATATCGCGATATTGCAAATTCAGACATTCGAAATTATGAGTATACAGTAGTGCGTAAGGATTGTGATGTCTGTCGCTTCCACATGCCCATCATGATACACGGTATAGGCAATGGCTTCAGTCAGGGCATATGGCATAGGAGGCGGGGGACGTGCCATTTTCAGTCACTTCCAGCCTTCTATACCTCTGTCACACAGAGGGAAACGCTTCCCTGGCAATAGAAAATTTGCCATACAAACCGTGTTTACAAAACCATCGTTTTCTGAATAATGGTACCCCCCGAATTCAAGAAGACTGGCATCTAACTGCTCTGCCTGTTCTGGCTTTGCAAGGCCCTCCGCCTCCAATCACCGTATATACTGATGATATGCGGATTTCTAGTTGGCATAGGTTTCATCGCTTATCGACCCCAACAGCAACATCGCTCCCTGAGAGGTAGGGACGCCGGAGCCGAGATGCAGCATCGGCCGGCCGGTAGTCTATGGATATCCAAATACAATGAACAAGGAGGTCCCCACCTAGCGTTAGGGCAGTCAGTTGCTGGCACGCACGATACGTCTTATATACTGAGCTACGTTCTTTTCTTGCAGTATATAATGCTGTAGTGTCATCTGTTAATAGAGACACGCACATTGAAATAGTATGAGGGCTACGCAGATAGCGATGGAGACCCAGAGCTGCTGCATTGCTTTCAAGAAAATTGATATGCGATGGAATGCGCCAATAGTGACTGATTGCAGTCTTCCATTCATACTTAGCTGTAATGCGCATAACCTGTTCACCTAATGGGGATGAGACGTCAATGTGCTGGAAGTTCGTTCTGGCATCCTCTGGGCTCATTTCGACATAGACGACGCCTGCGCCTGATGTGCTTTCATCGGTTGCGATCACTCGAGAACTTTTGGGCCTGCGCATGTCTGCATACACTAACGGCGCCAAGTCGATCAAGACCCAGAACTCGCGTCGCTATATCTATTTGTAACAGAAGAACAACAGCGATAACAAGAGTGCTTGTAACATTATGGCTCACACCCATTTATCGACAATACGCTCTACTTGTACTCGTAGTGGCTTTCGCGCTTTTAAAATCGAACATGTTTCTGCAAACAGGCGAGCCATATACTTGGGGTTCATTCCGATGAGCCCTTCCGACTCCACCTTTAAGCCTATAAAATTGGATACTCCGTTTTGCTCTTCGGAGTTCTGCTCTTTTCCTGGGCTGCCATTCAGACCGTAGTTGCTCGATTTTCGGCATACAGAATTGTGCAACTGGGTCACAGTGTTGGGATCGGTCCCGATGGTCCATACATCATAATATATATATATATATATATATATTGAATGGCTTCAGGAAGAAATAACAGATTCTTCCAATTTTGTTTGAAACCAGTAATGAACTCATGCGCATCTTGCGCTAGGAATACTGCCCATTTACCACCCATAACCAATATGATGGCACACGGGTACCTGAGGCTACTATCGCTTGATCCTCTCTCTAGTACTAGCAAAGACAGAGTAATCTTTGCATCCACCAAGGGGTTCTGAAGCTGTGGTAGAAGTTGTTTCTATCGGAGACTCTACCATATAACTTCTTCCCTGGAGGCAGTATAAGCTCCCGAAAATCACATGGATTGGGCAAGCAAACCTTAGGTGAACACTACTGAAGCAGATTGGAGGTCTAGCATCGGTGAATAGTCGTTCCTTCGCTGCTCCCTTTGGTACCGTGAATATTCCATTAACACACCCTACCGCATCCTCCTCCAGATAGCATATCATTTGTAGTTCTTCCTGCTGCCGTAGAATCTGCAAATATTCCTTAGTATTCCCCATTTTTTTCTACCTCTATTCCCTCTGAGTGGATCAAGGCTATTCAGGACCTCACCATCTCCATTAGAATTTGCCGCAAGCTTTCTAACGGATGGTGATATGCTCCTCAGCAGACCCACAGACACTGCAATACCTTTTTGGGGCAAAGACACCATGTCCGCTCTCAGCGCAACTGGTGGTTTCTTGCTGTCCACGAAACCCTTTGCTTCGATTTCCTCAGCGACCCGCATTTCATTTCTGGATCGGGCCCAGTCCGAGGCACATTCCAATACTAGTTCAGCGACGCGTCTACTCGCCGCACTCGCTCACTCCTTCTCTATCCCCCTTATTCTCAGCCAATACCTTTAAGGTGCGCACCATTCGATTATAACATTGCATTATTTCTAGTTTACGCACCCTGGTCTTCTACCCTTAGTCGTATACTGCTGTAATGGGAGCGGAAATACAAATTCTTGTTTGTCATTTGCGTCTTGTTGGCGGGGTTCTGACGCACCCCCGGTGCCCTGATCCTGCGGATCCGGCACTCTTCCATTTCGATTTTTTAGCCCTCAGCCTTTGCCAACTTGCCCTTGGTCTCCTTCTCTGGGTCTTTGTTGTCCTTCATCAGCCTGTTTTCTTGAACCTCCTTCAGGCTCTTGGCTTGCTTGAGCCACCCCTTTCGCAAACCATGAGGGACCATAAGGCTTTGGTTCGCTGGTTCCTCTGCCAAAATCGCATACTCCCAATTTCCGGTCTCTACAGCTGTCTGACGGGCTAGCATTCGGCGACAGAGTATTTCTGTGGCCGAGAGCTGAACTGTGAGGACGAATCCGAGCTCATGCACTAGCAGCTCGATCACACGGGCGAGGCACAACATTTACTTCTTGAGGCCACGGTTTTTCGCCCCTATGTTTAGTACCATCTTGGTCGGCGTCATACCCAATCCCTGGTATTATTGACTTATTATCATACTGGCTAATAACTCCAGGGCAAATATAGGAGAGTGCTGATCCTTGCGGATCTGCAAGTGCTGAGCTGGGAGTGGTGCAAGTATCACGCGAATTCTTCGGTTCTCTACCTTAGTCTTGCAGACTTTGGTATCCAAATCGTCGCTCTCCTCCTGGGTGCCTCTTCCTTCTCCGCCGATCCCCACCCCTCCTCCGTAAGCGCCAGGGTTGTCCTTTTCGTACCGACAGGAGGAAGCTTTTGTTAGAGCGCAATATAGTAGAATAGAAATAAAGTGCAAATTTATTTCTGATCTCACCTTTGGTTTTATACTCAAGGTGTTTCTGCTAGTGTTCAACTGATGCAGAACACTTTAACACTTCGATGTTATTCTAGTTCGACTTCTCTGCAACAAAGTCTCACGCTAATCACATGACGCCTTTCCGCATGGGTTGTGACTCGCATAGAACAGCATCTATTTCTAAATGTTGTGGTTGGCAGACTTAATCCACTTTCGGGAGTTTGTTGTGAAACCTAATCTGCTCTCGGGAGTCGGTCAAGTATAAAATCAACTCCGGGATTAATTTTAGAAAATTGATTAGCTCTCGGGAGTGAGCTAACTCTGATGACTTCCATAAATCAAAGAGGGCTTCTTGCTGTAAAATCTGGCGCGAGTCTTGCAGTCTCTCAGCTTTTGGCACCTGCAGAGAATTCAATCGTTGTATCATTGTTTCCATTTGGCTCATCAATTGGGTGTTGCTGAAGTTTGAGGCAGTCAGGGCTGCTTCCATGGTCTTCAGCCGGCTTTCTAGCCAAGTATCCCCTCGTGCTCTCCCGTTTCCCGAAGGTCCTACATTCTGGGCCGGGGTGACCGGTTCAGTCTATTCTTCACGTTCGCGACGCCGGAAGCGAGTGCTAGGTGCAGCATTAAGCATCGATCTACTCTGACCCTGGGGAATACTGCTCAGGTAATTGAGGTACTCTAATCGTACACGGGTGGCTTCGGGCCGCACCCACTGTAAGAAAGCTGCCATCGTATCTTCTTCCTGGGGTCTGTAACCATCCTGATCAAAATTGATATAGTATGCAAGTCTCCCGGCTATTTGCGACGCCACTTCTTCATCTGTGGACTCCATTAGATGCCCGTGGTACCGTCGTAGAGGTCAATCGCCTGCTCGTACGATGTGACCGCCAAATGATGTTGTAAGAGTTCTGAACTCATGGCAACATTCACTGTGCATCAACTAGTAATTCTTCTTGAACTAAAGTGTAAGAAAGGAAAGTGCTTAGCCCATCGGCTCTACCTCTCTATTTTTACGTCGTAGCTGTACTATGTCGATGCTGCATGGGCTTGGGCAGATATATTCTTATCTTCGATTCTAGGGGGGTTGTTTCGCTAATTCCTCCCGTGAGGGAGGGACACCTGAAACTATTCCTCATAACTCTCAGAATTTAATCTTGTCATATTGTCAGCAATTGTTATGTGAGCTAAGATTTGGCTTTAAAGGTAGATTTCTCGAAGCCCAAGTGGTTTATTAACAACTATGATGCATGGCGTCATGAACAGGTGGTCAGAGAAAAGGTTAAGGCCTGGTCCAAAGATAAAACTATCGCAGTGACCTACGGTCCCACCCCAATAAACTTACACCTTTGGCCGTGGACCAGTTCAATTTTGATTGGACCTTGAAGAAGGTAGGAGTTTGTTTGTTTATGACCCCAAATAATGCGCTTATACTAACATGGAATTTTTCTTTACCATGGATTAGCGTGTTGCTGAGACGGATGATAAGAGCAATATCCATCATTGATCTAAAAAAAAAAGACTATCACCAGATGAAAATATACAAACCGCAAACCGCACTGCAAGTACTTCACATTTACCTGGGCTGAACAGCAGTATACATTTAAAGGAGTACTATTTAGTCTACATATGTTGCCATCGTTCTTTCAATAAACCATGCAATAACCTTCTCGAGCCATGGACAACGTACAGGTATGTATGGATTACATAGTTGTCTATACTTAGACCAAAGAAGAGTATTACGGAGTTGTTAGGGAGGCTTCAGCAAATACGTCACTTCGAAATTAACGAAATGCAGCTGTCGGGATACCGTGTATCGGGTGATGGGATCATGACGATCCAGGAAAGGTAGAACCAATTCTGGATCGGAAAATACCCACTGTTGGAAAGGGATGTGAATGGCATGTGCGGTTATGTCAACGAGATTCCCACTTAGCAAGGTACCTTTGCCCTTTGAACATATGTGTCACAAAAGAAAACTGAGAGCTTTGTTTATGAACCAAGACCTGTGATCCTGCCTTAATAAAGCTCAAAAAAAGGGTTTCAACAGGCATTGGTAGTTCAGCTGCCAAGAGTCGGGATATACGCATCGGACATGATACTCGGAGGTGTACATTGTGTACTGTCTATACTCCGTGTGACGGAGAAGCAGTGGCATTGCACGAGTATGCAGATCGTATAGCTTATACAAAGTCGTTTTGAGAATCACGAGGAAGATGAAAACCACGAATTGCAAGATAGCATGTAATCAACAACTGAGTTGGAAGCCATGGGGTTGTATTTGAGCAGTATGTCTGCATATAAAGCGATTCATGTATTGGCCTATGAGATTAGCAGGAGGTAGTGATCAATGAGGAATGAACAGTTATAACATGTAGCGATATGCAAGCTGAGACTAGTGATTGATTGTCCATAGTGCTTGCTCGCCTACACGTAGGTATGCTTTGTAGACGCATGTAGCGGTATGTAAGACTGAGGTTTTTCCTGATAGGGTGTCGTTCATGTAGAAAGCCACATAAATGGGGCCCAAATTTTGATTACCCAAAATAGTAGCGATACCATTTTGTATCACCGCAGGCTCAGTTATTTTCGATGAAAATTCTTGTATTGTAGTCTTTTAATAAAGTAAATGACTTGGACCTTCTTTGCGTCTAACTTCTAAGACAGCCCAATGCTATTTTATCAGCCCAAAGCCGTCTTCCCATTTTACTAGGTTGTGTGTGCCGTGAAATCTTATTAGATATACCGCTGCTGTTAAGAATATGAAGCATGCTTTTAGTCTGCTTGCTCCGCTGTATCCTATTTATGGCTGTGTACCAGTCAGTAGTACCACAATGCCTGTTTAGAACGACGTCAAAGAGACCAATGTTGCATTCCACACACCCTGCAGGTACACATACATTCTGCTGGGTGCGATATATTACGCTACCACAGCTTTGATTACACCACCAAAATCACCCTGATTAAAGTATTGATACGAGCCCTGCTTGGTTATCCGCATCTTCCCGTCACTACGTTCGCATATAAAGTCATCGAGTGTCTCTCTGAAATCCTGGGATTCACGTGTATCAATTGAGCTCAACAGTGGTTCGCCATATAATCTCATGGCCCATATGTACCTTCTGGCGAAACGATCTAGTCGGAAGTAGTCGAAGGCGAGAGACGTTCCTGTGTTTAAGCATTAGGGAATGATATATTTAGTGATCGAAGCGACAACATATGACACATCTGATGCATTAATAGAACATACAAAATTATCGTAGCGTGGCTTTTGATTAGTATATGTATGTGATTAGTGATTATCGTATTATGCAAACCTTGATGCTTCTGCACCATCATATTCGAATGATGCCACACTTACAAGCCCGACTGCTGACCTTTGGCACAGATAGCATGCGAACGAAATATACATACACAATCATGCACAACGACTGGCTACACACACCTGCAGGGAATTCCGTTGCCACAGTATTGATAGTTTCTCTCACAGCTTTCTCCGTCAGGTAATACATGACTCCTTCCCACAGAAAGTAAGTGCGAGCTTTGCTTTTAAACTCTTGACAATTCGAGAGAGCTTCTAGCCAACTGGTTTTCTCAAAGTCACATGGCACGAAGGTTATGTGAGAAGCGTTTAGACCGGACTTTTCTACTACCTCCTTCTTCACCTGTTGTGTGATGGGGTTGTCCACCTTTGCATGCAATTTGCATTAACGAGACGGCGCGAAATATTATTAGTGCAGGACTGATTTAATGGGATCGCTGCTGCAAGCCGCACAGGGTACCTGGTATATCAGCAACCTGGAGATCAAACTGATGTGTACGTAAGTCTAATCTTCATAAATATCAAACCAACCGCGGAATATTCATCCCTCACGGATAGAGTACATATCTGCTAAAAGAGTTGCCTCCGAATCATAGTATAGTAACATCATCAATATATACAGTGCGCATATACAACCACTCAGCTTTTCATCTTATCGCATTCTCAACCAACATAATATCCTCGTAGTCCAGTCACGGATCCCTCATAGATTAAAGCAGAAATCAACCTGAACGTACCTCAAATATTTTGATATTCCGCCTCCCCGCTGCCTGGACAACAGAAGGCCGGAACGTAGTTGTATCAAAGCCGGCACCAAGAACCACAATCTGAAGATAGAAAGGACAAATACAGATGTGAGACGGGCGCCCAAGGTTTTCGGCGAATGCTGTACTCTAATATAATAGACGGAATTATGACTAGTGAATTAAGTTTTGTGAATTAAAATAAACCTCTGTTGTCCAGTGAACCATAGCACCAGCGATAAGCAGCTTTCCAATGTTGATGAAACGAGCTGGCGTGTGGACTTGGGACCAAAAACTAACAATATTCACCAAGACGGTCCTTGTCACCATGATAACACATAGACATTGGATATGGTCTCCACTGGATTGTACTGATCCTGGCGACCAAATTCATAATTATACTGGGCTCATACAGTTTCTTTTTGTCGGAACTCGGTTTGCAGCACTTGAGACTATTAAACGAACATGATTGGAAATGAACAAATTACCTGTTCGATCGTGTCCAGCTCCTCATCCAGTGCTTGCTCAAAGAATTTGAATCGGAATGGCAGCAGCGCCACTGTAGAAGCAGATTGCACATCAACTGAATTTGAGTTTGTTTCGAGTTCGATACGCACAGAGATGTGAACTCTACAGTAGAACAATTCTATGAGCGTGTATTGAACTCAGTCGGTGGAAATCGTGCCAAAACGAGAAGGTATCGAAAGCTAGCAAACATCGTCAAAAAGAGCCGAGCGAAAATGTGCTATAAATAATTTCATGACTTTTTTCAGTGGACATTCAGACGTATATCGGAAGGTAGAATTCTCACGAATTATCAGATACATATGTACAAGTCTGGTTTGATGACATACTCGGAGAATTGCTATCGATGGGAACGCTTATGACGGTAAAGCCGGTGACATTCTCCAGAGCAATACCTGCAGCAATCATAATATCCACGGCAGTTGCAGATAAACACTTAATTCGGCCCGACCTGACAAACTGAAGTAAAGCAGGTTCCAGGTCAGTTACTCAGACACTTCTGGCAAATATGACAATGATATCGTAATTCGATGCTATAATTGTGATGTTTCCAGAGTATATAAACCGGTACCCATAGATGTAGATGTAGATATATATATATATATATATATATATATATATATATATATATATATATAAATAAATAAATATATATATATATATATATATATATATATATATATATATATATATATATATATATATATATAGATATGAATAAAGAATATATATATATATATATATATATATATATATATATATACACACACACATATATATAATATATAGCTTTACCATATTACACGCACACACACACGCAAGACGCGGACGCACAAACGCACAGAAACACACGCACGCACGCACACAAGAAATACAAACAAACATACACACACACGCACGTATGTATGTATGTATGGATATGGATATATGCATTTTTCCATAATCACATGATTCCATGTTCACATATGCGTTGTATATATATATATACAAATATATATACATATATATGTATAATAATATATATGTATATGCATATATATATGTATATATACAATATATATATATATATGTATATGTATGTATATTATAATCTGTATCTATATATGCATAATAATAATATGTATAGATATATGTATATATATACATATATATATATATATATTTTTGTTTTGTGATGATGTGTATATATATATATATATATGTATATATATGTTTGTTTTGTGATGTGTGGCATATATATATATATATATATATATATATATATATAATATATATATATATATATAATATATATATATGTAATATATGTATATGCTCACATGTACATGTACATATGTGTTTATTCACATGATAAAAAAATACTCATAATAAATTAATAAAATGATGATGAAAATATGGATATATAGTTATATATATATATATATATATATATAATATATATATATAAATATATATATATATACCCTAAATAGCTACATACATATGTATGCATAATGTTTATACACACACACAGACACACATACACACAGACACACGGACACACACACAGGAAAACACACACACACACACATATATATATATATATATCAAATGTTTTTTTTTTTGAAAAATATATACATAAAATAATAAACACACACACGCTCACTCTCTCTCTCTCACTCTCACACACAGTTATAATGCATATGCGTATATATAAAATATATAAGTAATATTGAAAAAAAACACACACACACAAAAATCACGCAAGATCACACACACATATATATATATATAAAAATAATACAGTTATAATAATGAATCTTGATGATTGGTATTAAGAAAAAAGAATATGCACATATGATTATATATATATATGCATATGTACATACATATATATAATATATATATATATGTATTATATAATATATATATGTATATAATACATGCATAAAGTAATATGTAATGTGTATGTATTATGTATTATAATATTATGTACATATGCATGCATGCATACATATGTATTAATATATTGCATTATATGTATTATGTATGTATATATATATGTATGCATGTATGCACACACATATGCATAATAATATGTAATAATATATAGATGGATGTATATGAATGGAATGGAAAATATATAATAATAATATAATATATATATATAATATAATATGTATACATATATATATTATGTATATATATATATAATATATATACATATTAACACGTGCACAAGGCAAGGCTGTACATACGCATGCATGTATGTAATATGCATGCATAAGATAAACATGTGTTATATGTATATATGCAATATGCATATGTATATTGTTTTACATATATGTATAATATGTATTATATATGTATTATTATTATAATATGTAACATATATAATATATGTATATAATATTATTATATATACATAATACATACATATAATAATATATATGTATAAACATACCCCAAAACAAAAAATGGTTCAGGATATGCATGAGCCATGCATGTCCATAGAGGAACTATATAGGGTATGTATATATATATCCATTCCATATGCACATGCAGGTGGTTTTTATGCATGGGTTTATATATACATAATATAATAATAATATTATATATATAATATAATAATATAATATGAACATATATACAATATGTAATGGTAAATTACCTTGGCCCTGCTTATTGTATGTAATATAATGCAGTTACAGTTATGGAATCATTGAAAATATGGTTAGTGTAATAAGCATATTATGGACAAATGTGCATATGCAATACAAAAACATCTATGCATCTGTATAATGTAATACATCATATATATATATTATAATATGTATATATTATAATATATAATATTATTAATAATATACATATTATATATAATAATACATTGCATATATGCATGCATTGCCATATATTATTACATATATATATATATATGTATACATTATTATTATAACATATATAATAATATATATAATATATATAATATGTATATTATATAACTATTATATACATAATATTAATACATACATGCACATACACTCACCTGCCAACATCAACATGTATCAATAACATTATATACATATAAAATATAATATATAATATTATTATTGATATATATATATATTATGTATTAATATGGATATATTACATATAACATAATGAATGTCAAACACATAATATTAATAATATATATATATATATATATATATATATATATATATATATATATATATATATAACCATATATATATATATATATATATATATATATATATATATATATATAATATATATGTATATACGTATACACATACATGCATACGTACATACATAAGTATAAAAATGTATCTGTTTCCAAACTGATCGTTTTCATATTAGGTCACACATCACTCCACCCCACATCCTAAGGTACCTTTTGTGCAGCTACATCTTCCTTAATGCCAGTGCTGTGGCAAAGATAGCGGTTAGTCAAAACATTGATGGCTGTCCTGCTTATTCCAGGCGTGGCATTTGAGTACAAAACGAATAGAATACCACTGTAGAGCATTGCAACTGTGGCAATTGGAAGCAGTGCTATAAAACGCAAGATGGACGAGAGAAAGTTCATCATTTTTCTTCTTCGTTGAATCAGACAATCGATCGAAACAGTATAGTAGTATGTATGCCAAGCAAAACTATTCACACGATTTCTTTATTTACATATCCTGTGAACCAAGAAGGCTATTATCAAAAATCGAATGAGAATGAACGTATACATTTTTATAAACACAAGAATTACAAAAGATGTCATCATAATCATCATGGCGTAAAAGTTCCTTATCAAACAGGATCAATGATAAATTTCATAGCCCATCTTTTCATAGCCTTCTAAAATTGCATCACTCTTTTATTATTTTCAATACATAAAAGAGTATGTAAATTTGTAAATACATAAATATTGGTAAAATGAGCTATGGTTTTATTCATAGCCCTCTAAATTCAAAAATTGACTATGCTTTATTTTATTTTATTATTATTTCATATTTGTTTTTTGTAAAAAAAGGATTCTGTGTACATACACTACTATCTCTATCTAGAGAAGAGTAGTAGACTATGAGATTGAGAGAGACTCTCCTCTCTACTATTGTCGAAATACTACACTCTGTACAGTATTGACATTGTGACAGTCTGATAGTCTGAACAGTTTGTATCAAATCACAAATGTGACAAATATTATAAATATCAATTCATTTGAGGAATTGTTATTGACTTGTTGTCGGAGCCTCACAGTGATTACGGAGACGGAGGCCAGGTTCCAGTAGCTTCCAGAGTCCAGACCGCCAGGCGGCCAAGAAGGGAGAGCCGACGAGAGTCCTCTCTAGAGTAGAGTAGAAATACCGAGAATCGTCACTCGACTCACTCTCGAGACAAGTTCAGAGTTTGTTATTACTTATTTTAGGTCGTTTCACGTTTGCTCTTATTCATAAAAAAACAGTCCTATCCTCCTAAAAAAGAGTAAAACTATATTGACATTTATTTATATGTATTTTTGTTCAATGTAACAGTTTTTTAAAACGCATTGCATAAACCCTTTTATTCCTGACTAAAACCTTTGTTGACTAAGAAACTTTCTTCTCGGTTTCTTGATGTTTTTGTCGCGGGAAAACTGGCGCGCCCAACAGGAAATCATTTACGACTATGGTGGCACTTGTTCACTTCGGATGACACACGAAAGTCTGTAACCGACAAGTTACGACTCTCGTCTGACGGAACCGTATAAATAGAGAAGACCGTCAGTTGTGAGCTTCACTTGACTAGAGCGAAGCTACAACCAACATAAGACAAACAAACTTAGTCTGACATTAACCGCCCACTCGATTCGTACTAGACAGGCTTTTCAATTCGTCTTATGTTGGTTGTAGCTTCACTCTGGTAAAGGTTTATTTTCACTTTTTCAGAGAAGGCTAAAGAAACTGTAGTTCATAGTTTCCTAAAAAAGAAACATTAAGAGGCTATGTGTATTAGTAGGAAAAATAACTATAGGTAATACTATGGTAAGTATTGGGTACGTAGCTAACCGATATCTAGGTCTACGTCCTCTCGCTTAATTGTAGTAGTGGTTAGCTTTATTGCTCGGTAATTATAAAGCGACTGTCTCGAGACGCGTAGTTTCCTAGAGACCTAGTTCCAAAGACAGACGCACTGCTATGTCTATATTTAATATATCCATCCTAAAACCACTATTCCAATATAACTATCCAACCCAACCCGTGCGGTGGTTGAGTCCAACCTAAAGTCCTCAGTCCGGTCCTGGATCTACAGGCAGGGCCAATCGTCCTTCGTCCATCCAAATACTACTAGTTTTTTTTACATTGGATAAACGTTTATACCATTTTAGAACTATGTATTGGGATTTCTACGGGTGTAACAGAACAGGCTATGCAGCTATGGTGCAACATTGGTCTGTAACTAACGAGTCAGCAGTAAATATTTATATCGTATTTTTACATATCCTTCCCGTATTAAATTCAGAAGGCTATGTTTTTAATGTAAATAAAAACGTATATACTCCAATCATAGTTTTGCTTTGGTACAGAACGATTGACGTCATATAGGTCAAGACTCTATATGTAGATAGGTGTCCAACAAAAGTGAAAAGACAGTGACAGATTGTATTTATAAAAAAAACCCAAAGGTGGGTAGGAGTCAGGATCTCGATATCTCTACTATGTAGACTGTATCGAGAATAGCTCTAGAGTAGGGAGAGGGTCATAACTCTTCAAAATTTAATCAGCGATTGTTGACTCTTGTTGTGATACGTGAATCGTCAGTTCGTGACTGACGATACCGATTCTCAGATACTCTCCTGAGACCTATTCTGACTCGTACTATCATGTGAATATAAAGTATATACAAATATAATGGCCAATGAAATGATCCGTTTCAAATGATGTAATATTATTTTGCTCTATAGTTTACTCCAATATCACATTTGGAGCATATAGTCGTACACCGGTTTTTGTTTTTTGTATAAAATAATATACGACTTTGTAACCCTAAAACGACCGAGGCACCGAGCAACGAGTATGTATTTACTATTTATTTAGCGCCGTAGCGACGGTATGTAGCAATTTGAGCAATCTGTAGCCTTTCAAAATTCAAAATGGTCTTAAAACCCCCATTTCCTTTCCTAATAACTCTTTTTAAAAAAAGAGACCCTCTGGAGTCCTAAGACTCCCGAATCGGCAAATCCCAACCCCGCTCTCAAACATAGCATTCTAAATTGAACAACGTTTGTCTCAAAGACAAGTTTAATAGACAACAGGACCAAAAGACGCAAATAGTCCTGCACTCGCCACTCACTGATGAATCACATGATGACAGGTGCTCAAAACTCAAAACCTCTAATTGTGAGTCGGTGATCGACGATATGTATATATATCAGACGACAAGGACATGTGAAGCTCCAGGTTGAAATCAACAAACATTCACGATTTTCCAAGTATTGAGAAGAATATGCTTGACAATATGATGCCTGACGAGGTCGCGCAGTTTGCACTTCGTGTAAAGTTCAGCGAACACCCACCGATTGAGTACGAGGCATTTTCACCCACAGTGTACGATCGTAAGAACCCAATTAGTAGGTTAAGTACCTCTGCCATGATCCATATTGCGCACGAGATGGATGAGTACAAGAACGACGAGATGGAGGTGCACCCTGAAAGCGTTTACAACACTTCTTTGTACACCTGAAGAAGCTTTTAAATCAAATAAAATATATTTAGTAATTGACTGCCGGTGTTGCCCAGTTAATACCCCACTATCTAAGAACGCAATACGAGGACAATTACAAGAACTTCAAGAGGAGCGCACATCCATGGAACGTCCTAGCAACACCCAGTTGCGCACCAGAATAATACTGGAACATACTGAAGCAACCAGTCGAGAGTACGCACGACTACATACCTCCTCCTTGCACTGGAAAAGGACACTCAATTATTAGGAACGTAGTAAATAGGCACAATTGTGCCCATCAAACTTGACTTATTTCACATATAGTTTTTATTATTATTGCAGTGCTATCGAGTGATTGGTTTGACAACATTCATTGACCCGTGCTTAGGGTTCGAAGGCATACACCCAAGTATAAAATCAAATAAGAGCTTAACACAATCAATGGGAGCTGTTTATGATAATCTATGTTCTGCTTTGTGAATGCACAGTTGTTAGCGGCCGTGTGCTCGAAAATGATCAAGCTTCTATTCTTAAAATCAACCAGCTACATGCGACTGATTGGCACCCTCATTATTCAGAATATCTATTATTTATTCATGAGGACTAGGTGTGCTCGATGCGCCCGACTTATTAGCCCGATCGCGTCGACGAAACATGACCTTGGAACTGGTATCTATAAGACACTTATGATTTAGATCATCAATCAATATTGTCAGCATCAAAAACTTCGTGACATATTACGCTATGATATTGGCGACTGACGCAGTTCTAATTCAGCTCAGCAGAACACAACGACATTGCAAACCCATCTTTATAACCAGCGATGTATATACTTAATGGCGACAATATGTAATATCCCACATGGAATAATCCCATACGGTCATTATGTCGCTAATATTGTAATTGAATCCAAGGCAACCATTCATACAATCATTGAGCAGGTTGTGCACTCTGTGCAACCCATTTTGCTAAGCGTGTGGGGAACAGCTGGTCTTCGTTGTATAACGGTCCAGTATCCGGAATACCAATAAAACACATGGGAAGGTTATGACGAACATGCTTTATACACTGCGATTTAAGCTTCACTTCGCCTTTGTGGCCGCGGTGGCCGCGGGTGCATCTCTGGGGGGTGGTCCAGGTCCTTTGGCAATAAGGGCCGTGTGCTGTCCTCCAGCGCTAATTTGAAGCACCTGAGTTCAAAGAGGTTGTACAGTACCGTGTTAAGAAGATAAAGTATAAAAATAAATGATTGCTTTGGCCATGTTTCCAGCTCAAAATTGTTAACACACCAAGCCGCATCGACAATCAAAGGATCACCAAAAGTCACATTCACTTGTCAATTGTATTATCCTCCAGCATCCTGAGTATATCTCATGTATATGTGCGCCAACATTCGAATTTGAGCATCATCAGAAAGCTATATTTTAGACGAAATTTAGTTCTATGTGCTCATTGTATCATATGTTTACGCAAAGAGTATCCATTCTATTTAAACCCATAATCCCAGACCTAGATTCCCAATTTAGACCATTCTTTACTGACGCCACATAAATAGCGATCTCTGTTTGAGAATGAAATTAAAATACCTTTCTGTTTGTTAATTGATGGCCTTCCAAGAGTGTAGGCACCAACAGGGAATCGGTGGGTTCATCAACTTTCTCAGCATTGCCAAGCTGTGTAACGGTCCAACAAACATGATTTGTAAGTGACAAGCAATATGTATAGGCAGCAACCAAATTGTAACAGGATGCAGTAGCAACCTCGCACACACACACACACACACACACAGCCACATACATATACATATACGTATACATACACACATACATACATCCATAGATACATCCGTACATACGTACATATACATACATAGATATGCAGACACAGAACAGATAAAAACATAGACATAGACATAGACATAGACATAGACATAGACATAGACATAGACATAGACATAGACATAGACATAGACATAGACATAGACATACACACACACAAATATATATATATATATATATATATTCAATGATAAAGAGTTTAGCGACATATATACTGTACAGGGACGACAGATGTGGCGTGTGCCATATGCAAGTTACAACAGCTATGCTTGACCTCTGTGGTGCCCACACAGACGTATGCAGAGCTTATACCACTGCGGGGCTGTCCCCTTTCCATGGTACGATTGTTTGCTCATAGAGTCAGTGACACGTCAGACTATGCTCTGAGACTATACTCAATATGCATAGGTCCCTGGGGGATGCGCTGTATGCCTCATAGTCTGGTACAGACTAGCACATACCCCCTTTCCCAATATAACTAACCATGCAAGCACGGAATAACTAGAAAATCAATAACAGCCTTCGCAAAGCCTCGCGTACGAGAGTTGTCCGTCTACATCGGTGCCACACACAAACTACACACCCGCACAGAAACACAAACCCGTTGGCTCCCCATTTCAATTCATATCGTATGTTCACTATACCCGCTACACCAGACACCTATCCTACCTGTAAATTCTCTCCGAAGCCCCAGGCATACACATCCCCGTCTGTGGTGAGTATATATGACACTTCAGTCCCACAAGAGATCTCCTTAGGCGTCACATGTGTGGGCACGTAGGTGCTTACCCACGTGTTCACTCCGTCGTCGCCCATGGAGTGACTCTCGGAGTTGTTCCCGAGCACACCATCCTCTCCCTTTCCTGGCGGGGTGAATAGGTAAAAGGTAAAAACAGAGGAAATTATATTATATATATATATACACAAATAATTAGCGTTGCTGTAGTCTGTTCGGGGGTAGGATTGGTCGATGTTGATATCCGGATGTTTCTGGTGGCCGCACTCCTTGAGAGCCCACATATGCGGCATAACTATACCCATACGCACAGTGCCGCACACCAATACACATCAAATACACACGCGCAATTGTTGGTACCAGTATATCATATCCTATGCATACCTGTGGCATACACAGACTTCTGGACCAGCGCAATGGAGAACGCGTTACCCGCGGCCAGCATAGTCACAGGCAACGGGCACAGAGTAACCTCAACGGGTCTGTAGCGGTCCGTGCTACCTTCCGCGTCGACGTCTTTGATTTGATCATTTCCTAGACCGGATTGGCCCTGAGTATGACACAGACACGTTGAGTACGGACGATGTGTCCACACAGATACATTAAGTACATACGATGTGTCTACATAGATACATTAAGTACACACGATGTGTCTACACAGGTACATTAAGTACAGGCGATGTGTCTACACAATATAATAGTTCGCTTTCGCTTGCCTACACCGGATGTGTGATACATAAGGTGCACAGATTGCCAGCTGGCCACATGGTACGAAATAGATGCGCTCGTATGCGGACGATGATTGGACGCACCAGGTCAATACTATCAGGGCATGACGCAATGTTCAATATACAAGTGTGCCTTCACAGTTATATAGGCGTAGTACTACCCCACCGTGCAAGCCTGGGATCTGATTATCATCTATTCTTATGTGATGAGGTGTGAACTACGACTTACATAATAATGGGCTAGAATGTGCACTCATTCGACGGCTTATGCTTCGCCTTATGCAATATAGAGTAAAAATATGTATAACATGATTTTGAAGTGACACCGTCAGAAAGACAAAACACACCCTTTTAAGAACAATCGCATTAAGACAACATCCATGACACGGTATTACTTCGTGCAAGCAGAACCTCGATATAAAAGACACGTCCATAGTCTGTATGAAAGACATATTTAAATATATATATAAATTACTTATAATACATACATATCAAAAGCATACAGATAACACACACACACACCCACAGACAGAGAAAGAGACGGAGACAGGAACAGAGACAGAGACAGAGACATAAACATATATATATATATATATATATATGAGTACATAGCTTGCACTCACCTTGTTATTGGCTCCCCAGGCAAAGAGTTTTGTGTCTGTTTTGTCGTACGTGCTTTCAAGCTGAGCAAAACTGTGGTAAGCCCCCGCTGCAATGTTGACGACCTTATATGTATAACTGTCCATGGTTAAATCCTTGTGACTGAATACCTGTATAGAATGACACAATATAAATAGTATGTGTTTGCGTGAGCATCCCAGTTGGTGCAATACGACACCCGTGCTACACGTATCTGTGAATCCGTGTGACAGGATATCTGATAAAATATCACAAAAATAAATCAGGTTATGTGTGCGCGGGCTAACGTTGGAATGATACGACACATACGCCATCCCCCCCGATCTCAAAAGTGGCGCATATGATGGTAGAAGATATATTTATATGCACTACATCATATATATATATATATATATATATATATTAAGTATACATAATTTAAGGATTCCATACACATTGCATCAAATGTATTTATCCACTAACACACCTTAACCCCTTTACAGCTCTCCCTGATAAGACTGCTGAAGCGCATATCGTCCACATCTCCCAATTTGAAAGACCGGCCCAGTCTGCCTTGCTCAGGACATCCCCATGTATACACATCTCCACTGTCAGTCAACGCTACTACGTGGTCGGCACCAGACACTATCTTGATCACATAGGGCTGTGATAAGCGGTGTGAAATATTAATTTAAACATCGGGGTAGTGCATGGAAAGGTGTGTTAACAGTGGAGTATGTACTCAAACGGACTACACTATTTAAGGACAATCCCACTGAACTGCTAGTCCAATTTACCATGTGGAGAGCACCCGGTAACTATCTCGTTCACATTGGGGTGGTTGATGATGCATAGATTGTCTTTATTCACCGGGATAGGGTCACCGAAGGGTGTGTGTGTGGGGGGTATTTAGTGTATTAAAATGGGGTATATATTCGCACTGATCACACTGGTCATCAACAAGCTCACGCGTCTACATCCCCACTGTCAATGAGCACTACTAAGTGGTAGGTACAGACACTATCTCAAACTACACAGACCCGTAGTGAGGCATCCTAAGCGGGGGTACTTATCGCACAAGGTCGTTAATGGGAGACCGCGGTCCACTCGTTGCTAACTATCAAGCACCTCTACAAATGGTCAGGTTTATTCTGTTACGGAAATGCCTGCACACTTCTGGCTCGAGTGTGAGGTAAAAGGCCCCCAATAGCGGAGTATTTTCTGTGCGAATCAGCGATCAGAATGAGCTTATTTGATTCAACAGCGAAAGAGGGCGGAATAATAGAACACACATTCACATGACAGCTGCTTATAGACTCCATACGAGATTGTCAGAAAGGTATACATGGCCCAAGACAGGTATTTCAAACTAATGTACTAATTGTACCTATATGCAGATATGCATACAAAGGTAGAAAGTAGATTAACATACTATTTTTGCATTACATATGTACAAAGGTACAGAGTACGACTTGTAGTCGTTCATACCCCACAAGACACAAACACAGACACACACACAGACACAGACACACACACACATATATATATACATATACATGGACCCTTGTGTTACCTTGGAGTCGTGCCTGCCGGGCACAAGCGTGACCTGTACGGGAAGTGGCACGGACTTCTTGTCTGGGTTGTCGTATTGTAAGCCAAATTTGCCATCCTTCGCGCGGAATATTCCACTACAGCGGACAAGTGTAAAGTATTCAAACAATAATTTAAAAACAAAAAAAGAGAAAAATAAGACAATGGCAATCAGCGTGGAAGTATATAAATGTATCTAGAATGAGACAATAATACAACAATTGAGATGGTGTGCGTGAGTTGGATACCATCGTCCATCGCTTAGCTGGCATACAGATCTGCAAAGGTGCCGTAAGGCAATGGCACGATTTAGCATATTGCACTGGATTGGGTATATGCATGAGTATACAATGTTCTAAGGCGGATCTGCGTCAACACTCGCACAACAGCCTTGCATGCGGATGTACACACATGTTCAAATAAAGCACATGCATACAACATATACATAATTAATCAATACACATGTACACACATCAATACGAATATATTGACATAGATATTTTCTATTCAAGTAATAGATGTGATTAGATTTGTGCATACATATTAGTGGTTCACTAGACTGTCACTGCACAGGAACGCGGCGTGATAGTCTCTACAACAAAATTCGACAACATCCTTGCATATATATATATATATATATATATACATATATATACATGTATACAAGTGCGTAACAGGAGTACACACAATATACACACACACAAGCACATGTACCCGATACATACACACACACCCACACACACACACATATATATATACAAATCATATATACATACACACAAGGCTAAACCTATACAAGCATACATACCAGTGGTACACAGAGCCATCACTACATAGAAAGGCCGTGTGCGAGTCACCACAAGACACCTGCACAACAGTCTTCTCCGCCAGTTCCCCTTCAACCAAAATAGGCACAGCCTCCGGTCCTTTGCGGCCCAAAGCACCCTCGTCATTCACTCCCCACGTGTATACCTACACAAATACCCCCAAAATGGCAAGAGATGTAGGTACGGGATGTAGGTAGAGGTACGTAGGCAGACTCGCGTTCGAGAAGAGTCTTGTACTTGATCAGAACTTGTCTCTTAGCCTAATATACGCGGCAGTACATCTGAAGAATTCAATACACACACATGCAGTTGTAATATTCATAAGGCAATGCACACACACTCAGTTGTAATATTCATACGGACAGCTGTGTATGTCACGTGGATATCAGGTCGATAATATACAGCTCTGCACACTTCATGTGATAACGTATAAAAACATACGCACGACCTATAGGTTCGCGTGTTCCTGTATCACATACCCGTGCCTATAAGTCTCGGTTGGGAGGTACTTTGCCTGCACTCCGTTGCGACACTCCATGACAATACGTACATTGAGTACACACGCAACGAGAAACATACATCGACATATGAACAGCACTTATCTAAACAAACATATGCATAAGCACACAGCCTTCAACATCATATACATATCACACATCTGTCATCCACAAGCCATCCATATATACAAACATATGTATTGCGTCATATTTGAGTGTAAACTCAGACACATACAGTTACCATACACACAATCTCCAAACACTCTAGAATCACTGTACCGTTGCGACCACCATACATACACTCTCCAAACACTCTAGTATCACTGTACCGTTGTGACCGCCATACATACAATCTCCAAACACTAGAACCATTGTACCGTTGTGACCACCCCCGGAGCTAGCCAAATAGACCTACGCATGTATACCAGCTCCATACTCCCTCACAAATGCTCACTTACACGACTACTCACGACTATTCACACAACCCAATACATACAGCCACACATACACATACACAACATCGCTACGGATCACCCACTCACCTTTCCTTCCGAAGACAATGCAGCGGTGTGCATGCCGCCACACTCCACTTGTACGAAGTCTATGTCGGCCGTTGTGGGTATAATGTAGGGTTTTTTACGGCCGCCGGCATTGGTGGGATAACCTAACTGATTGTTATCACCCATACCAAAGGTCATGAGCTTGCCTGCCTCAGTTCGATTGAATGGAGAGGGTGCGTGTACCTTCCTAGTGCCTGTGACAAGCAGTGGTGGTTAGCGATGTGGGCGAAAGCGGATATTGGTAGGTATCAATGTAAGGCGGACTGGGAATAACCATAGGAATTTGTAAGATGAGTAAAAAAAAGCAAATCACAATATATAT
>LUCW03000312.1:70000-77500 GCA_001586965.3 Sphaeroforma sirkka | reverse complement strand
AAACCTAGTATATCCAAACCTAGTATATCCACACTTAGTATATTCAAACCTAGTATATCCAAAACTAGTAAGGATGGATTCGGGGCTGTATACCTATCACACGTGTACATCTCTCGACATGTGATGCCACTTGCTGTACGACATTCTGAGGGTCGAATTCTGTAGGTACAAAATGTACTCCAGACCAACGATAGATATCTGACCTAATCGGTTGGGTTGCTCATGTTTGTTGCTAGGGACCTCCTGGACAGCACAGGGGATCAACTGGCTCTCCAGCGACGCCCTTTGCACAGGTGAGTGAGATTACCGTACTTTAATTCATGGCCGTTTACGAGCAGGGTAGCGGTCCTGAATATTGTTTTGTTTTGTTTTTGGAAGTTTAATTTCAATCGTGGATTTGTCTTGTACCATCGCATCAAATTCTCGATATCAACCAACCCAAACCAACTTAACCCAAACCAAACCAAACAAACCAACTTAACCCAAACCAAAATAATCAGTTTCAGAGAACTCACCGGAGAACATCCTGAAACGCACACGATCGCATTGCAAGTCATGTAGCTATAGTACAGCTATGGAATCATATTTTGCGATTCAGTGTTCATAAACTTTTAAACTTTCTATGTATCTAAACAGAACGGCCCGAGAGGGCCACCTGGACCATCTGGACCGCCCGGACAACAGGGACAAGGACCTGGGCACCCTTCGATGGGGCCTATGAGTGCACCGAATGCACCTGGTCAGGTATATAATTATAGATATTCATATAAACTTCAGTTCATATATATATATATATATATATATATATATCAGGGACAGGGACCTGGGCACCCTTCGATGGGGCCTATGAGTGCACCGAATGCACCTGGTCAGGTATATAATTATAGATATGCATATAAACTTCAGTTCATATATATATATATATATATATATATATATATATATATATATATATATATATATATATATATATATATATATATATATATATATATATATATATATATATATATATATATATATATGTATATATATACATATTATTATATTATATGTATATATATTATTATAATATTATGTATATATTATTGCATATATATATATGTATTATATATTATATATTATATGTATTATTATATATTATTATGTATGCATATATATATTGCTATTATTATGTATATAGTATATTATATTATTGGCTATTATTGTATTGGCTATATATAATACACATGTATTGTTATATGTTATTAATATTAATATTATGTAATATATAATAATGGTGTGTATTATTGTATTATTATATTGCAATATGTATGCATAATGCATACATACACATCATTATGGTATATTGGCTATGTGTATTATTAATTGGCATATTGTATATAATGCATGGATGTATGTGTTATGCCATGTGTCATATATTGGCAATAATAATAACAATATTGACATGGATTACATAATGTTATGTACATGTGGAGTAAAACATGCATATATGTTGTGCACATCATGCATGCACAGTATTATTGTTCCTAATATTGATTATTATTGTATTATTGCGCATGCATGCACATAACATGTAACAACAACACATATATATATATTATAGTAATATTATTATTATTATATTATATTATTATGTATGTTATAATATTATAATAAATGTATATAATATTAATATTATTATTATTATTACTGATATTGATTATATATTGATATGTATATTATTAATAATAATAATATTATTATGTTATGTATTATTATATTGTATATATGCTTATATTATATTATTATTATATATTATATATACATATATATTATATATTATATATGTTATATATATATATATATATATATATTATGTATGGAGTATGTGTATATGGCATGTATGTATGTATATATATATTAGAAACATATATAAGAAATACATACTAATATATATGTATATATGTTTTCTTTACATATATATATATATATATATATATGTATGTGCCATGTGTGTGCATAAATGTATGTATGTATGTATGTACATATTTGTGTGTATGTATGTATGTATGTATGTATGTATATATATATATATATATATATATATATATATATGTGTGTGTGTGTGTATGTATATACATAATACATATATATATAAATTGTTTCTGTTTATATATAGCATTACTGATGCTGAATCCCATTTCTTTGTATACATACACACACCTGTACTATTCGGTTGAAACGACATGTCACATATCTTCGCCGTGGAAATATAGCAGCATGATACCCTATTTATGTGCTCAGCGCGCCACAGAACAAGCACCTCCGCAAACACATGTCATACACACAATTTGCATCCACCTCTCTCCTCACTGTCCCGAACCTTTTTTTTCTTGCTCACATATAGGGCACACCCGTAAGGGGTCCCAACGGCCAAGTTCTGGGGCCAATGGGTGCCAGACCCAATGGTCCGCCCGGAGCGGTAGGTCTAGTTCTGGTTTCGGTGTAGTTTTCAATGGTGTTTATGTCCCATTTTATGTACCGGTATTGATTGCAATATGCGATTGCACAAGATAACAATTTTCGTTTGCGAGCAATGTTATTGTAGTCTATGAATTACTTCCTATTATGTGATATGCCCCGCTTTACGTTTCGGTTTTAGTGCTATGCGCATATATATATATATATGCATATTTATATTTATATATTTATACACACACACACAAATATATATATATATATATATATATATATACATCTTCCTTCAATCAGCAATTCATAGCCAACACTTATATATTATCGTATAATTAACTCAATTTTTTTCTTATCCTTTCTTGTGTAGGGTGCTGCTCCATCCAGACGAACCTTCATGGAACGACCTACCCCCTCGGGACCACCCCAGGGACCTCAGTCTAATGCATCGGGGCCTCCCGGTGCACCTACTGGGACACGGCATGGGTCTATTGGTATGTTTGACTCTGTTTGTTACTTTCACGTACATATGTAGACGAGTGGCGAAGGCTGTCGTGCAATCGTCTTTCGGGTATATAGACAGGCATAACACTTACTCATCACTGCCCTACTTCACTATTTACTCCCACGCTCAAACCCAATACCCAAATTCTGAACCCTAACCCCAACAGGAGCGTCTGGCCCTCCAGGTGCGCCTCCCTCGATACACCCATCACGCCAAATACCCGGGCAACCACAACAAAGCCCAGGGCAACCACGGCCCTCTTACGGACAACAACCGGGGCCTCCGGGACCACCCGGAATGCCCCCAGGACCACCCGGACAGGTAAGATCAGCGTACACACTTAACGAAGCGAATGTATGAAAGCTACAGGGCTGGCCTGGAATGTGATGTATTCTCCGATCAAAAGTGTAATACTCGTATGTAGTATGCACATGGTTATGTATACTATAGTGTGCACATGTGATTTAGAATACAATTGCTCATAGTAAGAGTCTTATAACTGGCGTGCATAGATTCCTTATCTAGTTTGTAGTGGTAAAGCATCCAGAAATATAGATTTTCTCGGAGGTAAAACATAGAGAAAACATGGACCATATACAAAGTCTCACACACTGTCACGATCATCAGTGCAGTACTCGTATTCATTTCAATATACAGACATGCACTCAGTATGACAGTCGCTCATAGACGTACACGTGGGTGTCTGTGTTACCGTATTTTTTGCCCCTAAGTCTCTCACCCTATCCCACGTGTTGAAACTGAGTAGTCTATGTATGACATGTGTGACCTAACGCTATATTTTAGAGCTCGGACCAACAGTTACTTAGTAAACGGTCTTTTCTTATATATATATATATGTGTATGTATGTACGTTTGTATGTATGTATGTATGTTTTTATGTATGTATGTATGTATGTATTTATGTATGTATTTATGTATGTATGTATGTATGTATGTATGTATGTATGTATGTATGTTTGTATGCATGTATATATATATATATATATCACCAACGCTCTCCTGTATGTGACACGTGTGGTCTGAAACTGTTCTAGGGCTCGGTTAATAAGCTGCTTCTGGATTTATCAGCTGCTTCTGTTATCAAAGTGCATTTTCTCTCTAAGACTTGCCCTTCTACATGCGACTTATCTGATCTAATCTTATTCCAGGGTGGCGTAAGAGGTCCATGGGGTCCCAGAGGCCCTCCTCAGCAGAACCAACAACGGCAGATGTTTCCACCACAAGGTAGGTTGGTGATTAGTTTATGCCTTGATGATTCATAGCTACTTCTTTGACACTCTGTATAGCTACGGACTACAGCAGCTATATGTCTCACACAACACACTTTCGTCTTTCAAGCGGATGAGATGATATGCCATTTCACAGCATTACCTTGTGGATCCCTTGTGGTATTTGAAACGACATATGGAATCTAGAATCGTCAAACCCATTTTCTCACAAATGTTTTCATTTATTTTGTTGTTGGCTTGTATGTAGGTGCACCTCCGGGCTGGAGAGGACCCCCGCCGCAAGGAAGAAATTAGGAATAGCAATGGTGAAAGTAAAAAACATGTGTAATATGTACACTCCTCATAGCAGAGACTCACCAAAACCTATCGCCTGAGAACTTTGGACTGTCATCAGCGTCACCGCCGAAAGCTTCACACACACACGAGATCCTAAACACCATATATGCATATATGCGAACAGCTCATGAACGCGCACTCCATTCCGCTTATTTGCGAGGCCAGACTGTTTGAGGGCTGCAGACTTGGATTACCGTATTATATGGTTGCCTCAGGGGCGCTAATTTGTAGGCATGATGTTCGATATCATTGCATTCAAGAGCTGCGAGTGATCAGATGAAGATATATTCTGCATGTTCCCACACCGTACGTATTAGTTTTAGGTTGGCGAGGGAGAAGGTGACTCTGATTTTAAGCAGTGTACGCCTACAAACGAGTGCAACAGAGATGCCTACGACATTGCAGCTTTGACTTGACATGTGACATAGAGATTATATATCATCCAGTGCCTGCATACACATCAAGTCGGAAGCTAAGTAGTGGTATGCTACCTAGCGTCGTACCTCTTAACTTGGGCGTATAGATGCATCAGGATGAGCAAACTGTACGTGCTATTGCCTGTTCGGCTGTATGCCCCGACACGCTTTTAATTGGAGCTGAAGCTGTGGATGTGAGGCGATAGCAGACTTGGCTGCGGTACTCAGCATGGTGTCTATTTATTCGCTGGCAGTGGATACCAGCATTGCGTTTTAGTGTATTTAGTACGTGTTCGGATGTACGCGGTGGCTGTGAAAAAAAAATTGGCATGCGCTTTGCTCCGGCCCCTTATACTTCGGAATAAATGTTGTTTCACAGACGGAACGCAAATAATAATGTCCAACAATTGAATAACTCGATTTTTAGACAGTTTTGAATTGTGTTCTTGTTTTCCGTCAACCCGCCCGCTAAGTACTGCCAAATAGTTTCAAATACTTTAGATGTGGTTTGCACACTGCTCGTTTGGTAGGAAACATATAAGTATTGCACCTAAAATGCACTGACGGAATCCTGAAAACAAACTCAACCCTCATATTAATACAGCGATATTACACCTCTTCTGCGAATGTACTTTAGATATAGAACAGCCAGGAGTTGGATCCGTTGTACGGCCCAATTCAGACCTTGAGAGGTCAAGTCCATCCAAAGTGGTCCAAGTGCATAGTGCAGAACTTGTATGAAAGTCTATTTAAGCAGCCCGTTTTAGATTTTTACCCCATTTAATGATTTCTGGCGTCCATATCAGCTGTGATAGACTCAATTATTTTCCGGGACACGGTGAGAGGTATACTTTTTTTGTCGTAGCAATCGATGTATCGATATCACCCACATGCGAAGCGATGGATTGATGCCAGCGATACAGAATCGGGGGCTTTGGGTACATGTTCTATTAGACCCTGCTGTCATGAATTCTCAACTCTCGCGAAACTTCACCTTCGCATTATCTCAATACCTCTCGAAGTAATAGTTACATTCAGAATGAAATCCTTTCAATAGAAAATAAGTTCGCTATTGTAATTCCCACATATGTCATGCGTGTATGAAACGTTTTTGATTCTTGAAATCTGCATACATACTGACTCAACTGTGACTGAGAGAAGAAGAGTCGGAAGATACACTTTTAAATCAGCCTCAGCATACGAGAAGATCAGCCGACAAGCTCCTTTGCTTTTTTTTTAAATAGAGTGGCATGACCTATGCATATTACCTAGGATGCCTTGAGGCTTGAGTAGCCTCCTGCAATCGTCATTTTTTAGGAGACTATGGTGGCCCGGTGGGTGCATAGCATTAAATACAGTGGGTGATGTAATAGCCTATTTAAAAAAGTCCTAAACTATAAAATATATGCTATTTTTTTAAATAGAGTGGCATACCTATGCATAGAACTATCCTAGGATGCCTTGAGGCTTGAGTAGCCTCCTGCAATTGTCATTTTTTTAGGAGGCTATGGTGGCCCGGTGGGTGCATAGCATTAAATACAGTGGGTGATGTAATAGCCTATCTAAAAAAGTCCTAAACTATAAAGTATATGCTTCCGCCAAAATTAGATCAATATATATACCTTCTTAACCCTCTGTCAATTTAGAGGGCTATGGCGTATGAGAGAGAGGGGTGTCTGTGAAGAACTCTTCTCTTGTCGAAAAGACTGAAGCGTCAAGATTGGAAGTGTGAAGTTGTGAACAGTGTATTAACATGACTGGTCACTGGTGTCAATGGTGTGGACTGTGGTCAGTGTGGTGTCGTGACCGACTCGCGCGTGGGGCCTGGACACTCTGAGTCTGGAGCCTGGAAAGTGGACACCGAGTCCCTGACTCAGTGACTCAATATATAGCCATCAACTGTGAGAACTGGAGACGAGGCCATGCGGAATTGTGTGGACCGTGTGGACTGTGTCTCTGTCCCTGTCCCTTTGTCTCTCTGACTATCTGTAACTCGTGGTGTGGAGTGAGGAACTGTGGATTGTGGAGTTCTTATTTCTTTTACGCGCGTCAGCGCCTGTACTCAAAACAAAAAAAAAAGACAAATCAAAAAACAAATGACAAAAAAAAAACTTAACATCCAAAAAAAAATAAAAAATTTGTAGGACTCTTAAAAATGAGTCATTGAGAGTATAGACTCCATGGTAAAAATTACCCAAAGGCCAAAGGCCAAATATCCCTTTTTATTTGATTGTTCATTTTTTAGTTTTTACATCATGCATATCGACAGAAACCCTATACCTTAAAGGTCTAAACCTTACACACAGTACAGATAACGGAGTACATACTGAGTACAACCAATGTATAAATACGTGTGTGTGGCCCGTGGCGGCCTGCCCTCGGGGCTCGACTCTCGACTCTCGAGAGGTAAATAATTTCTACAAAACAAGGATTTGAATGAAGATTTTATCTTATGGCCAATCACAATTGAAAAGAGCTCGTAAAACAAACGCTATCATGGGAAGTACTGCAAAAATTTCGGTATCAAAGGAAGTTAGAA
>LUCW03000312.1:52500-67500 GCA_001586965.3 Sphaeroforma sirkka | reverse complement strand
TTCATAGTATGTTTACAGAGCATTTTTACTGTTCGTTCACTCTGTGATTACTATATTGCTCACAAATACGCGTATCATACACCGGTTGCATCATCTTTGTTATATCTCTAACATTCAATTCCCTTGTTTCACAACCAGGCGAATTGCGATTCTACACCGAGCAAGGTCAAGCCCTATGGAACAGCAATACCGTATTGGGTAAAGGTAGCACTAGTCCCTACTCACTCAAACTCATGAATGACGGTAACTTAGTTGTGGTCGATGCGAAGCAGCGCATCCGATGGGAAACCAACACAGTGCAAAAGAGCTGCAAAAGCTCAGAGCTGTGGACAGACTTTGTGAGCGCCAAACAAAATGGCGAACAGCCTGTGCTGTTTGATTATTCCTATGCGGGTTACAGGAATTCCGAAGTAGGTCTACCGGACGTATCTCTGCTTCAGCTGGAGCTGCCGATCTTTGTGGTCACCAATTATGGCTGTGGGTCTATGTCTGGGTATTGCGACGCGGCGTTTCAGACAGCCATTGACCTGGCTGTGGGCGCTGGCGGCGGTATTATATACTTCCCCGAGGGTACCTTCTATCTGGGCGAACAGTTCAAAGACGTAAGCCAAGTCGAGGAGCGGTTTATGGTAACCGGGGGCAGGATAGTGATCAAGGGAGCCGGGCCCGATAAAACAACTCTGCACTGGGTGGGTGTGGACGGTCGCGCGGACTTCTGGAACCTGAGGTTCAAAGGAGAGGGCCGGACCGGTAATAAAGCCATTGTAGTACCATACGCGTTCACGGCTGCCAGTAGCACGTACGTGCAGGTGGACTCGGTGCAGAAGTTCGAGGCGGGCGACTGTGTGGTCATTGCACAGGACGGCGATGCGTCCACGGCGGAGTTCTGGTACGACGGTGAGCCGTATGACGATGATTGGAACGCGCCTTATGTGCGTATCCTTTCGTGCATTGAGAAAATAGTGGAGCAGGACGGCGCTATATTCCTAGTGCTGCAGGAGCCGCTGCCCTTCGAGCTACAGACGGTCCAGGGCGGACCGACCATCACGGTGCAAAAAACCAGGTTTATCGAGGAGGTGGGTGTGGAGTCACTCTCCATGACGAGTGAGTGGAAGACCTACCCAGAAGAGTTCCAGCACAAAAGTGGGGGGATCACGGAGAACGGGTGGAATATCGTAGCCTTTGAGTTTGTGCGGAATGCCTGGGTGCGGGACGTGTATTTCGACTCTGTGTCTGGGGCCGTCATGACCGAAACTTGCATGGCTGTGACGATCAAGAACAACTGGGTCAAAGGGAAGAAAGGCCACTACGGGTTTCTGTCTCGCCGGTCTCGAGGCGTGCTGTTCAACGAAAACAAGTCCACCCAACACCACGGGACGTCCTTGCAGTCCTCAGATATCAACTCTGTGATCCTGAAGGATATCATGGATGTGGGGCAGAGCATTGACTACCACGGCAAGTTTGCGTCGCGCACGCTTATGGACCAGGTAGAGGGGGGTATACTGAGCGGCAATGGTGGGCACGACTCTAACCTACCCCACCACGCCAAAGGACTAACGCTGTGGAACTTCCAACACCGAGGCAACACAGCGAAGGAGAAGACTTCGTTCTATGACTTCTGGCCGCAGTTAGATCTGCGGAGCTCCATGGTAGAAGGGCGTACAGACCCCACATACCAGACTACCAACCTTATCTTCGAGGCTGTTATTGCTGGTTTGCAAGGTGACGAAGGTGTGACGGTGGATAAGAGGGATCTGAAGTTGTATGAGAGTCTGGGGGCGGCGGTGGAGCCCGCGAGTTTGTTTGAGGCACAGCTGGCGTTCAGGCTGTCGGGGTATACTAAGGACCCACTCGAACGTTAGACTGCATATACATATACATATACACACACACACATATATATATATATATATATATGCATAAATATATACATAAATATATATATATATATATATATATATATATATATATATATATATATATATATATATATAATATATATATATATATATATATATATATATATATACATGTATATCATTATATATATATATATATGTGTGTGTGTATATATATATATATATATATATATAAATATATATTTTTATATATACACATACATATATACATGTGTATGTGTATGTGTATGTATACATAAATATAGTTGTAGGTGAAAAATGATGTAGATATAGTTTAGCAAGGACCTGATTGAATGTCGTCTTCTGTTCAGTAGGTAAATGAGTTTAGAAAATTAATAAAAGATGCATGAGCCGCTCATGTTTATCACGACCCGTTCGTACCATCTGCGATAATGGTCCGAAATTGCACTTATTATGTAAGTAAAACATTAGGTATACTCAAGACACCATTCAATGGATAAGTGAGAATGGGTCACATCTCAGACACTATACAACCGAACGAAGGGGACATATCACACGCACATTTGTCATGTGTGCGTGTATTTGTCTGTCCTTGCCTGGCTAAGGTTATCTATTCGATGTCGGTCACTGTTTAATGACATGTCAGGCACAAGCAACAGCCAACTCATTCCATTGGTCCTCGCAAATGCCCAGATTTGTCTCCTGCATGGGAAATGACACTCAGGTTGTGCATAACTGTAATACATGTAGTGTATGATATGCATAGACATAGAAACATACTTGCATTTCACCTGCGTATTGAATTGAATGGCGGCTACACAGTAGAACAATGTGTTTGATGCGTGCGGGATATAGCACTCATTAGTACCGTAGTCATTTCTAACACACCAGGGCGCGTCTCGCCCACTCCACCCCGTACCTAAATTACTTATGTACGATAGTAATACAATACTTATATTTATTCATTTTAATGAGCATTCGCGCTACTTATAGCGCCTAGCTGTGCTCTACTGTGTCAAATACATATATTTATTCACATCGATGCCGTGTTTTACTGCTTACAATTCATGTATTTATTCATATCGATGCACATTCCTGGTACTATAGCGCCTAGCTGTATTTATTGAGCTCTTGTATGATCAGTCGCAGATCCATGGCATCCTCCGTCACGATGTTGCTCAGCATCTCCAACGCCTTCTGCTGATCCACCAAGTACTTCTTGACAGTCTCTGACTCCTCCTCGTCTATGTCCACCTAGAGTGTGCGACCAGGCCGTGATAGGAAGGAAACACGGTGAGCGAATGCATGCATGTGCATTTGCGGATAACATCAGATACAACCATCGGTCACAGACGTCTTAGCCGTGTTGAACGTACATATCTACCCCCACCCGCACTTTAGAAGGGAAAGAACACATTTCTGCATATATATATATATATATATATATATAGATATATATATATATATATATATATATATATATATATATATATATATAGATATATAGATATACATTATATATACGTATATATATATATATATACGTACGTACGTACGTACGTGCATACATACATACATACATACATACATACTTACATACATACATACATACATACATACATACATATATATATATATCATGTATCACAACACGCGAAGAGAGCGTACCAACGCCTGGGTGTGCACTTACCGCTGTGGCATTCTGTCGCACCCACTGTTTCATGGACCGTGCTTGAGACTGCATCTCCAGCAGGCGCGCTGAGTATTGCTGTGGTGCATTTAATTCTCGCTGTAGAGTATAGGGGAGGGGAGTAAAGATTACAGGGATGAGCTTGAGAGTACGTGTGCCAGAGATTGGCAAGATTAACGCTCGCTGTGACACGGACTGTTGAGTACAGAAAGGGGCCTTGAGCTACACAATCTAATCTCCGCACAGATATAAAACTACGGTACCAACACTAGCAGAGCAGACAGGACTAGCACAATGGGATGCGTTCAACTCTGGCTAAGAGGCTATGTATTGAGTATATAGTGGAGCCATATCTGAGCCATAGATGAGCCATAGATGAGTTATAGATAAACAATAGATGAGCCATAGATGAGCCATGAATGAGCCATAGATGAGCCATGATGAGTTATAAATGAGCAATAGATGAGCCATAGATGAGTAATAGATGAACAATAGATGAGCCATAGATAAGTCGTAGATGAGTCATAGATGAGTCATAGACGAGCCATAGATGAGCCATAGATGAGTAATAGATGAGTCATAGATGAGCCATAGACGAGCAATAGATGAGCAATAGATGAGCCATATTGAATATAGATAACAGCGTATTGTGTCGAGTATGCAGATGTTGTCATGGAACCGGAACACACACACACCATCCTTGTAGAAATTTCATTCAGTATAAGCACGCAAATTAGATACATACACGCACACACACCTTCATTTGTTCGAGTCGCACTAACATCTGCTCTTCATTATGGGTCATGGCGCGTTCCCTGCCCCTCTGTGATTCTATAAGCGACACCGCCTGAGTGATACGGGATGAAAACGTGAGAAGAAATTTTTCTTTTTTATTAGACTTTGAATACACAAATTCACCGTCGCGCGCATATATCGACGTGTATGTGCACATTATTTTAAATCGGCTTACATGTATAAATTTATACAAACAAATATTACTGCACAGATTCATAAATACGTAAATGCATACATACATACATGCACACATACGTACATACATACATACATACATACATACGCATACATACGCATACATACGAATACATACGCATACATACGCACACATACATACACACATATACATACTTATATTCATATTTACATATATTCATAGATGGATTCATACATAGATACATAGATACATCGATACATTGATACATACATTAGTACATAAATACAGAGGTACATAGATACACAGATGCAGGGATACATAAATGCATAGATACATGGATACATAGATGCATAGATACATACATAGAATCATACCTATAAAAATTCATACATACATACATACATACATACATACAGACATTCATATCTACATACGAACATACATCCAAACATACAATGATATATAAATACATAAATAGGTTCATACATACATTGATACATAGATTCATGCACACATATATTTATATATCCATTTAAATATTCATACATACATACATACATACATACATACATACATACATACATACATACATACATACATACATACATACATACATACATACATACATACATTGATACATTCATGGACTCATGCGTACAGTCAGGTATCTGAGTATACATGCATAATCTCATGTACGAATATGTGCTTCGAATACATTTAGACCAGGAAGCGCGTGGTACCGCTTGTGCTTGACTACGTATCTTACGAACTAGTATATATATATATATATATATATATATATATATATATATATATATATATATATATATATATGTGTGTGTGTGTGTGTGTGTGTGTGTGATATATATATATATATATATATGTATGTATGTATGTGTGTGTGTGCGTGTACATGAATATATACAGTAAATCCCGCACACACCAAACATGATTGTGCCAGCGCAATCTGCGTGCGCTTGCACTCTTGGATGCGCTCGCGCATGGCCACGTGTTCATCATGACAACGCGTTACATCAGCATCGATGATCTACATGGAAAGAAGTTAAGAAACTGGATGAGCTCTGTGAGTACGAAACGGTGAAACATGCGCACACGCATAAAAGCATATACATACACAAGATATTTATAAAATACACAATATATATATATATATATATATTGTATATTTTCTAGTATAAATTACAGGTGTAGCCCAGAAACAAGCACAATAGGACATACATCCGAACGTAGTACGCGCCTGGTGGTTTTCTGGTTTTCATTGTATTTTTATAAACCAATGTCATATACGCGCATCCATACAGAACACAAGTAAATATAAATACCTATACTCATTTACTACACACACGTGCATACATACATATACACATTTACACCCAAATACGCGCATGCTACCTGCACTTAGTTATCACACGCACGGGACATACATCTAAGTATTGGATGAGCTCGATGACCTTCTTCTTCTGGTTGCTAATACGCCCAGTGAGTCCCTCCTGCGGTCTGCCCTCCATCTGCACCCCGCGCACAATCTCGGGAATAAACCTTCGTTTGTCCGGGTTGTTCTCCTTTGCCTCTGCCCAAGTCTGTGAGCGAATGTCAGGGTGTATACGGTTATCTGTGTGTGTGTGTATGTGTGTGTGTATGAAGAACATCAAGGTATGCATGATTTCATATATATGTGCAAAGAATATAAGGGTACGTATATTTACATATATGTACAATGACTATCAAGATATGCATAAATACATATATATATATATAAATCCATCGGATTTTTTTGAACAGTTCACAGAAGCGCATACACGTAGTGGGGGTGATACCCCTTAGCTTTGCACCGATTGCAGTAGAATGTGACCAGTAGACATGCATGTAAATGTTGATGCCACCATACGGGAAAGTAAACAGTTACAATATATATATTTATATATATATATACTGTATAATTAGTATGTACACTTACGCACCTGTCTAGTTTCGTCATCCCAGTTAACGTCCTCTGTTAATTTGTCCTGTACAATATCATTCGGGCCTAGATTGCTCAGAATCTCATCCTTGAGTGCACTATAGAACGCGAACTTGAAGCGGTAGTTCGGATTGGAATCCGATTCGTCATAAACTGTCCTTAATTTTGTAATTTCATTTACAATCGGGTCCGAATGCACCGTTTGAGTCGCTGTAGTACATATGACAAAAGAAACGAATGTAAACAGCGTGCAAATGTTGAGGTGAAATTGAATATCGGAATAGGAACACAGTTGCACGATGTTATTCGTACACACACACACACATACATATATAAATATATACATATATAATATGCACACACACGCACACTTACACGTATACACACACATACATATACACGTGCATATCCACATCCACATCCACATAAACATACACAATATAAATACACACAAATACACACACACACACACAAGCTAAATATATACCAGCAGGTTGTGCGCCGAATCCCGTAGTCGTGTTTTGCTGCCCGAACATGCCGCCCCCAGTAGTGGTAGCCGTGTTGGTGCTGCCAAATAGTCCTCCGCCTGCAGGTGCATTGGTACTCTGAGTACCGAACATGCCCCCCCCTGAGTTCAGTCCGCCCTGGGTGGTCGCTGGCTTGCTCGCCCCGAATATATTGGTAGAGCCTATGAAGGGGTGGTGCAAGCAGCGGTGACTATAAGATCGCGTGATAGTTCTGAACCAACCCGTTGCGTACGTTAGTGGTGGTGGTGGTGGTGGGTAGGTGGGCGTGTGTGGTGTGTGTGTGTGAACGCCAGACACACTGTTGAATGAGCCAGGCTGATATTTCGCACTCCTCGAAGGGATTGGGTATAGAACCATGACATAGATCGGTCTGTGCCAAATTAGGGCGCTGGTGGTTTGCGCGGGCTGTGCTTGATGACTGCCGTTGGCTGTGGTACGTATGTATGGTGGTGTGTGCTGAATACAGACACACTCAGTTCTAAATGCACATATAGTTATAGCGTAACAGAATTACATCTCGCAGCGTTGGATTGAGCTAGGTACCTTCTCGCTGGCCGCTATCCGTTTACGACCAGACAAGTGCATGCGTTCTCCTACAGGAACAGCACCATGCGCAAGATGGAGTACATGCCCATCTATGTACACATACACGCATGTACACTGCCATTCCCCATATGTATACACAGGAAGAATATAAACCACTCACCCGTATTTGTGCTTGTGTTTCCGAATATACTGCCGGTGGCGGCCGGTTGCTGTTGCTGTGAATTCGCAGTGCTCCCGAATAAACCGCCTGTCGCTGGTTTTTGAGCCGCGCCGAATAAACCGCCCCCTAAAAATATCATATAAATATCTACTGTTTAAAACATCACTAAAACAAAAAGTTCGGAGGCTACTGACCAAATTGTAACTGTGATCTTCTGATTTACCAGAACAACCCCAATCTGCGGTATGCACACCGTGTCGGTGAATTGGTTATAGTGAATCGGTTAAGGACATAGGTACATATGATATATAAGATCGTATAGCTACATGATTTTCAACAGTTCTTGTATATATATATATAGGTATATATATATATATATATATATACCTTGTTGTTGTTGTGTCTGTGTCTGTGCTCCTCCAAAGAGACTGGTTTGCGCCGGTTGCGTTGATGGGGCGGGTGCACCAAACATTGAGGGTTGTTGGGCCAGCGGTTGTTTCTGGGCCGTGCTACCGAACATATTTCCAGTGGCAGGAGTCTATAAATAGATTTATAGTGGAGATAAATATTGTAATGTCAAGGAGAGAAATACACATGATTCGGTATTGATCGAACCTGTGGTGTGACAGCAACAGAGAATTGTATGTGCTCAACATGATCATACATTTATATATATATATGTATATGCTGGAGCGGATGTCACGGCCTGGTAGTAGTGACGAGTATTTTTTTTTTTTTTGAATAGATGTGCACTTCACAAACAACAACCAGATTTTAGTGGTCAGTGCTAAACCGCCTTAGATTTTGCACAGAGTTACTCCCCAGTACAAAATCAGATGAAAGCGCAAACACGATGAAAGTCTCGAATGAGAACACGCCAACCACTCCGGAAGGGACGTGGGTATAGGGTTTAGGATTTAGGGTTTTACTGGCTAGTGTGGTTAAATCAGTTCATCGATGTACGAGTAGTCGGCGTTGACTGCACCCGTTCTGTCATACCTGTCGGACCACACGTCAGGCGGCGAATATGTATATACTTGTAGCGCGTCTGGTCTGTATTTTGATCACAAACCATTTTTTTTAACATACACATATGTATATACATATACGCATATATATATATATATATATATATATATATATATATATATATATATATATATATATATATATATATATATATATATATATATTATATATATATATATATATATATATATTATATATATATATATCCATATATATATATATATATATATATATATATACATGTGTGTGTGTGTGTGTTTGTGTGTGTGTGTGCGTGTGTGTGTGTGTGTGTGTGCGTGTGTGTGTGTGTGTGTGCGTGTGCGTGTGCGCGTGTGTGTGTGCTATGGTTAAATATATATATATATATATATATATATATATATATATATATATATATATATGGATACCGGTTAATATACACTGGAAACATCACAATTATAGTTAGCGTGACTTATAGCATCGAATTACGATATCGTTGTTATATATATATATATATATATATGTGTGTGTGTGTGTGTGTGTGCAAAGTTCACACAATCCCAGTAGCAGATGGTATAAGCAGCTGCATACAGTTAGACTCTCTCTCTCACCCCGTGACAGTTGGGCACGATAACTTACCGATGAAGCGCCGAATAGATTGGTCCCACCGCCTGCAGTACACATCAGCGTTACACAAACAAACAAGTGCACGGGGTAAGTGATCGGCATACTGATGTGATACTGAACGAGAAGGAGAGATGCTCTCACTTTCCGTACATGCAGCTACATTCGATGTATAAGATAAGGACACCCAACTAGTTCAAGAGGACAAGGAAGGTACCCATGTCCTATACACAGGGTAATTTGTCCCCTACACAGATCTGCATTTGTTCCATCGCTACGTGTTTAAAGGTGGGCCACCATGGTAGAGCAAGATAGCCTTCCTCTCTCCATTTCTCCCCTCTGAGATGTGCACACAGGCTCATAGTACACACCCACAATGCTCGTCTATAAATATTCTTGCTGCAACAGGTCCTGCTTTGCCGGTGCAATAGCATATGTGCGGGCGTGTGCTAGTAAGCATGCTATTCAATGCCGTTCATATGCAGGTGTGTGTGTGAGTGTCTGCGTGTAGGTACGCCGGGCGCGTGTGGGCACAAATAGATGCACGCATATCTGCGTGTCTGTTTGTGCGCGTGCCTGATAGAAATGCATCGGGTATGGATTCATAAGTACCTGTGTTCGTGGCAGCCCCAAAGCCTGCGAAACCTGAGGATAGCAGAACGATAGGGACGGCAGGTAAGAGCGGTAGACGGAGGTAGGTAGAAATAATGTGATGCGAGCAAACCAGCAATGTGGGGGAGTAAAGTTGAAGTGCGAGAGTGGAACGGATGGCGTGGGTAGAGTTCTTGGCGTAGTGATAATCTGGCGGGTGAGCGGATAGTTGGTACAAGTATATGGCGATTACAACAAAAGAACATCTGTAAATGAAACTAAGGTGTATATACGTTCCCCATACTTATTGCCTATGTTCAGATATATATTGAGCTCGCGTAGCTCCAGTGAACCATATAAGGAATCAACTACAAACTGAACCGACACGTACAGTATACACTTACGTAAATAAACGTGCCACCGTCACGTGATGAACAAATACACGAACACATACACACACATACACATATTACATATGATATATACATATATATATATATATATATATATATATATATATATATATATATATATATATATATATATATATACATATATCTCTATATATATATATATATATATATATATATATATATATATATTATATATATATATATATATATATATATATATATATATATATGTATATATATTTTTTATATATATGTATATATATATATATGTATATATATTATATATATATATATATATATATATATATATATATATATATATATATATATATACTTATGTACATGTATCCAATTATGATATATATATATCAAAAGGCCCGGTGTATTGATTTTCTTCCAAGCCCATACATAGAAATTCCTGGTCAAACCTGAACCTACATATACTCGCAAAACGACGTCTATTAAGAAACATGCATGGAAACACCTATAGCAGTCACCTGTATATAAGACATACCTGACATATCTAAAATGTTTTGATTCTTAATCACGTGCTGTTCACAGTATTTTCCTCAGCTCTCCAGTGAACGATTGTTGTTGCGATTGTAGAGGTAACTACTAATTACCCTCTGAGTTGGGTGCGTTAGTAGCATCAAATACGTATATAGACTAGCACATCGTCCAATCACTCACCGACAGTCTGCTTGTATAATTATACACGAGTGGTTCGGATGTGTTTGTATGCTTGTTGGAGATAGTTTCCACCAGTTCTGCTGTCACTATGTGGTAATATATGCATATATTGCATATATATATACTTCACTCTATACTATTATAGCACCATATAAATATTGCTAATCTCGACATCAGCACACGAATCTCGCTACACCGAACACATATTTATTTCAAGTTAAAAAAATATACACAGAAACATGTTCGATTGTACAATCGCCCGCCCAAATGCCCATGAGCGCTTTAGTACCGAACTTCAGAGATGATTTTAACCCCAAAACCCTGGGGAGCTCATATCATAACAGAGCGCTAGAGCGAGGAATACCTCTCACTCTGGAGAGTCTCTGAGAGTTTTCTTTGAGAGGTTAACTATTTCTTATTTTTGGATTTTATCGACGGGGGCTATGTTTCTATAAAAAAACAAAACAAAGAGGTGTTTTTTAAGGGAGGCTCAGATCTGCATACAATATATCGCTGTAAATGTAGATGAGGCAACAACAAACGCTGTGTGTTGATCTAGACACGGATCTACTACAAACACACTATAGCAACATAGATAGGTGTCAATGCACTTGTATCCCTAAGTCCGTCGAGAGCAGAGGCGACCGACAACATGTCTGACAACCGGTTGAATAAGCTCCGTAGGATATGGATGAAATTCCTTAATAACCTCGGTAGGTTAGTTTCATCGCGTAATATTTCTCTTCCTCCCCATGTGTGTATTAGATACACATTTAGAAATGACTATATAAATATATATATATATATATATATATATATATATATATGTGTGTGTGTGTGTGTGCGTGCATATATTTATATATATATATATATATATTATATATATATATATATGATTATATATATATATATTATATATATATATATATATATATATATATATGTATGGCATTATACATATATACATAGCCACATATATTATTATATAATATATACATTATATATATATGCATATATACATATGTATATAATATGTATTATTATATATGCATGTATATGCTATGTATATACATGTATGTATTGTTATTATATATACATAATATGTATCCATGTACATATATATAATATTGTCTAACCAATGCATGCTGTATTATGCATGTATTGACAATATACACATGTGTAAATATTGTGTATGTATGTACAATAATGCATGTACATATATGTGTATTACAATACATACATAATAATTATATGTATGCAGCTAATAATAATACATGTGTGTGCCATTAATATTATTAATATTGGCAATATATGTATTATGTGTATATGGCTTGGCCAACATACAATGCATATTATTACATTGGCTACGCAGCTATGGCCATTACATAACAATAACCATATGTATTAACATTACATGTATGCATATTGTTAATATTATGGTTATTATTACATATTATTATTATTACAATATGTATGTATATATATAATAACATTGTGCAACACATATATGTATGTTAACAACATTGCATATAGCAAATATTATGTATATACCAATACATATTGCCATAATAATATATTATTATACATTATGTATTATATGGTTATACATACATGTGTTATGTGTTGTTATATATGTATTGTCATGGCATATATTATATTGGTAATATGTGTGCATCAATATCACATGTACCAATATATCCATGTGGCATGCATGCATATATATTACATGCATACATATTATAATAATTATTATTATATATTATTGACATTATATATACATGGCTACTGCAGATCCCATGACCAACCTGACTCGGATCCCACCATAATGATATGTATATTGTTATATGTATTATTATAACATATAATAATATAATAATAATATGTTAATAATATCAATTATATATATATTAATATTATTATATATAATATATATATGTAATAATAATATGTATACTATATTATTATTATTGGTAATATGGTTATTATTGATAACATAATATAACATATTATACATGTGTTGCCATTGCATGATGCATGCATGTACGTACGCATGCATACGTATGCATACGCATATGCATACGCATATGTGCAATATGCATGTATTACATATATAACAAAATATATTATTAATAATAATGATATTATTATATATGCTACGTATATTATATATATTATATATAATGCATATGTAATATTATATATTATATTATATATATATAACATAACAATACAACATATGTACACATTGTTGATTGACATGATGTGCGCGTGATTGTGCGTTTGATGTGCAAGTACGTATTATTATACATTATTGTTGTGTGTATTATTATGCTGGTTTATGTATGCCATATGATTTATATATATATATGATATATATATGTATTATTATATATATATATATATATTATATATATATATATATATATATATATAATATATATAAACGTACGTTTGTATTATTATATATATGTTATTTTTTTTTGTTTATGTGTATACATATATATATATATATATATATGTGATGATGTGTGTGTGTTATATTTATATTATATATATATATATATATATATATATATATATATATATATATATATATATATATATTATATATATATATATATATATATATATACTCTTGATAGAAATATAGGTTTGTTTACTATCAATGAGTATATAAACTCCTTTAATTTTGATAAGTATATAGGCTTCTTTGTTATATTAAGTATATGTGCCTCTTCATTTTTATTTCTGTAGTCGTCTTTCTTTTTAATGAGTATATAGAAATTTTTTTTTCATCAAGTTTATGGCCTTCGATTAAGATTGATAAATATATAAGCTGCCTGATATATATTAATTATATTGGCATTTTTATTATAAACAAGTATAAAAAGTATATAGGACAAGTATATAAGCATCCTGATCATTGATAATTATAATCTTCTTCATTATTATTATGCATACAGGCGTCTTTGTCAATAGTTATTACATAGGCATCTTTATTTTTGATATGAATATAGACTTTTCTTATTATATATACTTATATAGGTTATTAAATAGTATCAAGTATATACGCTTCGTTATTATTGACAAGTATATAAGTTTTCTTTCTTATTAATAAGTATATAGGCTTCTTTAATAGTTACAAGTATATACGCTTCGTTATCGTTTACCAAGTATATCAGTTTTCTTTTATATTAGTAAGTATATACGCTTCGTTATTATTTACAAGTATATATGTTTCTTTATTTTTTACAAGTACATAAGTTTTCTTTCTTATCAATAAGCATATACGCTTCGTCATTATTTACAAGTATGAAAGCTTCTTTATTATTTACAAATATACAAGTTTTTTTTCTTATTAATAAGTAAATACGCAAGTACAGATGCAAGTACATACGCTATTATGAGCAAGTATATACGATCTGTCATAATTTATATGTACATAGGTTTCTTTGTTGTTGGTATGTATATACGCTGCGTTATATTTCATGTGTGCATAAATTTCTTTGTTGTAGGTAAGTATATACGCTCCTTCATTTTGTTTAAGATATAGGTTTCTATTATTGATAAATTTCTACGTCTCTTTATTATTTCGGGGTGAATAAAAGTATTTAAGTTTTATTATTATTAAGTATGTACGCCACTTTATTATTTTTAAGTATATATAAGTTTTCTTTATTGTTATTAAGTATATACGCCTCTTTATTATTTATTAGCATATAAGTTTTCTTCATTATTATGATGTATATACGTCTCTTTATTATTATTGAGCATGTAAGCTTCTTTTTTATTGATGTGTATATAATATAAATCTTTTTATCCACAGGTGACATTCCAGACCTGACGGTGTCTCTGGAGCACACACTGCTAAGTGACCAACTGGACACTGTTTTGCAGTGTGTGATGGCTGACATTTCAGAGTGTTCTGTGCACCAGTC
>LUCW03000312.1:2500-45000 GCA_001586965.3 Sphaeroforma sirkka | reverse complement strand
TCTTATTAGAGTATAAAGACTCTACTGTCAACATTTGGTGGGCTGTCTTGAACTATCAGTTAACCTCCCAAATTGTAAAGTAGGCTTAACCAGGCTGGCTATATCGCACTATACGAAAGGATTCAACGCCACGCAGACATGTCACTCACACAACATACATGCACGGTAGTTCATCTCACTCACACAACATACATGCACGGCAGTTCATCTCACTCACACAACATACATACGCGGTAGTTTATCTCACGGTGTTTGTGTCAAGAAAATCGTCGGTAATAACACGCGCTCATAGTTGTCTCTTCGGCATCGCTGCCTACTGGAATCACCTATTGGTGCCTGCGCCAGTGATTGCTGTGATGTGTCTTAGATTTTATCGTGAGTTCCGACATGCAGATAGCTTTGTATCGTTGTTAGGCATCTCTTGTATATCGTCACTGTACCTGAGCAGTACATGAGTAGCTGATATCGACTATCGACAACTTGCTGCACGGGACATTCGACCGATCCGTTTGCTAAGTTGCAAATAGTGGGGCGTTTAAGACAAAGGTTGGAGTTGATAAGTATTTGGTATCCAAGTGGTGCTGTCGGCGTCGAATTCACCTATATCTTAGAGCTCATTATTTCTACTGTTTCGATTGAACATCCCGTCAGAGGGGAAAACGTTTATAGAGGCAGGTATAGATGATTACGAACATTCCGCGGAAGTGCTGAGGAGTGCCATGGGACGTAGAGCAAACGCTGGCGTTAGACGCACTGCCAGTACAAGCATGCCCAGGGGGACCAGCGGTGCAAGTACCTACAAACCTGCCCGGTCCAGCCCCAAAAACAAGACAGATGATTATGGCCCGAGTGCGGGATGCGACACTGGCGGCACTGATGGGAATGTCCTGTCTGGTACCGGTATGCCGAGGAGTAGGGGGGGGTTGAGCGGGGCTCTGAAACGCATGGTGAGTACAGGAGTGGGTAGAAGGAATATAGGTAGTGTGGCATACACAGAAGAGGAATATGGGGAAGTGGGTACGGACACGCACGTGCATACGGGGTGGGGAACGCAACTGAGTGCAGGAAATGAAGGCGTGGAGATGACACCCGGGTTGGTGCGTCGACAAGAGTCGGCTAATCATCACCTACAGCTGTCGGGTCAGGAGAAGATTGCGATACAAAATATAACTATACTCGAGGAGTTTCTGAAGGGGCTCACGGCGTATAGTATTGAGCAGTACGCTCTTAGATAATAGAGATAGTAGTAGTAAATGAGCTGAAATATATGGCATCCGCTATCATGCACGAAAAAAAACTTATTCTCACAAAATGTTCATTGTAAGCATGAAATCTCGCACCTATCATTGGACACAACGAGCCATATGAGGATGTGAATGGGGTGAAATACCTCAACAACAAATTTTCGAGAGAAGCCTACCACACTTTTGGGCTGACTGTGGGAGCACAGACTATTGTACCTGGTATAGAAGACCCTTCTAAGACGGTTGATTTACTTGGTAGGTAGAGTACAACGTAGAAACCTCAGAACCCTAAAGTTGTTTACAATCTATCTACTTCCTCGTACGACCTCTAAGGCTTGATACTTCAGTCTTTTCAAAATTGCAACAACAAAAAAGTACTCCACATCGCCGCGTTTTTATTCTTCACAAACGTACCTTGCTTCATTCTCTAAGACACTTGTCTATACGCCTGTATCATTATCTTCCTAGTAGATTCGGGAGAAGCCTAAATTCCACCTCCGTAAGTGTGGGGATGTACACAACAGTCAAAGCCAGCACTGATGGGAAGACATTGTTTTCATTCGGCTTACGACACAGATGTCAAGAGTGTATTTGACTCCGCCGCCGGCTCTATCCCACTGTTCATGGTAGTGAAAATCTGTGAATAAATAGTCCGCCAGCAGAAGATATTGTGTATCTAAGTGATCTGGAACACAATCAAACTCCTGCGCCACGTCATACGATCACCATGTATAAGGCTCATCGTGAATAATCGTGGTCGAAAACAAGCGCAATCGCCGTCTGGGACTGGTAATCACTGTGAATCGGACAAATCACAATATCAAATTGCGCAGCCTGATTTGTCCATATTTCTAATTCCGAGATTTGAGGTTGCCATGCTTCCCACAAATTATCCCGGTCATGATATGATAAAAATGTACTATGGCTTGACCAGATTCACTGAAAAACAAATCTGATAATAGCATTGGTGTCCTAACTATGCAGATTATGGGACATATGTGACGCAGGTTTCGTTTAGCTTACAGCAAGCTGTTTTACCAGATTACGCCGAGACTTTTATTCTGGAATTTTTTTGCCACTGAATTTTAAAAATTTTACTTCTAAAATATCCTTTTTTTGTTGAATTTTTAAAAGGCTTCGTCTGAAACCAACATTTCAACAACTCAAGAGAAAAACTTGCAAGGAAAAAAGTGGTGGATGATCGATCATACAAGCCCTTGCATCTGTTGTTATGGTTTAAACATGAAAGAAGCTGTCTAGATGGAGGGAGAAAATAAAATGATTGCGTGTGCAAGACTCAGTCTTTTGCATGTATATGAACATCGGCAATAATTGAGGCAAGATCATTGGTGAATTCGAACAGGGTTACAAAATCTTGACTATACAACACCGGCCTGCCGCAAATTGAAAATATTCTTTCTTATTAAAACACTGTTAATTTTGTAGCGGCCATAGTAAAAACGACGGCATAATCCTACGGACTTTAGTTCGTTCAGGTGTATTTTATGTATTTTTGCTCTAGAAGGCCATGACAGCATTTCATGTTACCAAGTTGTTGCCGTCAGATAGTGTCGTTACCGTATCTTCGTTTTTGAAAGTAAGTGTACCATCAGTGTAGTTGAAATTTCATTGTCTATTGAAGAGCATGGCCTTAAAATTGTCTGCAAACTGGTAAGTACATCAAAATTGGGATTTGTTGTCATGTATGTTTGAGACTTACTAGTGATGAGAACAAACATATGCATCAAACTGACTACAGGTCTCAGACCACATTTTACAGCAAGAAACCCGCTTTGATTCATAGAATTCATTTTAATTAGCTCACTACAGAGAGCTAGCCAAGTTGCTTAGAGTACTCCCAAGGGTTGAGTTATTACTTAACCGACTCCCGCGAGCAGATTAAGTTTTTCAACCAAATCTGTCTGTCAACCGCAACACTCTAAAAATAGTTGCGTTCCTATGCGAGTCACAACCTATGCGGCAAGGCATGTGATCAGCGAGAGATTTAGTTGCAGAGAAATAAAAATAAATTAGCATCGAAGTGTTAAAGGGTTCTGGAGAAGGTTTCTTATACTTACCATCCAATTTTTCGCCCTGGCCAGCCCAAGCGGCTGAACACTAGCACAAACACCTTAGGTATAAAAGCAAAGGTGAGGTCAGAAATATATACATACTTTTGCACTTTATATAATATCTACTGCATTACACTTTAACAGGACACGGGATTGCGATGATAATCCACTATATCACAAATCATATGTATCAGAGCTGTGCTCTGTCTTACAGCAGAGTGGGTCTCCGTTACCTTTAACAACTACATTAAGACGTAATTTCTATAGAAAGTGACCTATGATCAGGAAAATCCCCTTACCTTGCATTTATATGCCCTATCAAACGTTCGTGATGATGGTCACCGATTACAATTTTATAAATGACACTTTACCTTGCCAAGGTATTTCCGAATCAGTCGATTATACTTCGATTTCAACTATGCATGTTACTGAATGCACGAGTCGCGCAGAAATGTTTCTCAATCCGTGCATTAAACCGTGTGATCGAACGTGTCAAGTTCTATTCTGTATCGCATGTAGGAAGTTGGGTTAAAAAAAATGAAACTCATAAAAGTTGTCTCTTCCCACTGGAGAACTACGAATATATATCTTTGGGCATACTGCTCGCCCAAGTTGGACGTTAGGGCGTTTGCACGGTACTGGGGTGACCCGGCACTCAACATTTATATGAACCCGCCGTTTGAATTGTTTCGTATACACACTGTGTCGCACACCGCTTTGAACATGTCGATAACGATATCTTCGGCTGGCAAGGTCTGCGTGAGCAACTTCGCGTCGTTCACCTAGTCTGTGAACTTTGCCAGAAACATGGGGTAGTGGGGTGCATACCGAAGGGCTTGTTACAGCAGCCACCTCCCGCGTCGGGTGTGGCTCCTGGCTGGAATTTGGATGTAGTGTCATTTGAAGAGGCTCCAGGCGGTGAGGCATACGTCTTGTGTGCCACTAATATGTTCTCTAACTTGTTAGCGGGCCGGGTGTTCACAGCTCGGGGCGAGCGCTCGAAAACCACGATGAACTTGATCCGCTTTGTGCAGGAGCTGATACTGCCGTGGGGCGTACCCAGCATTCTTCAGTGTGATCCTGATGCCGTGTTTGGCAAGGACTTTGCCACATGGTGATTTACGAAGGGCATCACCTTCCGGCCTTGTACCGTGGGGCATCTTGAGGGCAACGGTAGGGTATAACGTGTCATTCGCACGCTTTTAATCGGTTGGCTCGCTGTGCAGAGTCTCACGGGTTGGATGCTTGGATATTGGATGTGCATGATTGTATAGCTACGTACAATGCCACGGTACTTTCCGGTGAAACTATGTCCCCGTATTTTATCAACATGGGCGGAATCTATGACGGCCTCCAACGCTTGGCTCTAGAGAAGAAAGTATTCAATCTTCTCCTCACCCAAGACGGCCTTGCAGCGGTGGTGCGGGATAACATCGTGGAGCGTATTAATGTTCGGGCCAGTCAGGCCGCATAACTGTCGGCAGATCACCTGCGGTTGGCCATGCTGGCGTTCCCGGCTGGTGCCATGGTGCGCTTCTGGCGCGACGTTGGTGCTCATAAACTTGGGCTAAAAGGAGTTACACTTCCGCTTTGATACATCTGCTGCCAAGAATAGGCTGGCCCGAGTGTTCAAACCAACCCCTGCGGCGGCAGCATGGCTGCAGCGATCTCAGCACGCATGGGACAAATATCAGCAAGCTTTAAAAACTCTGGAGAGGGCAGAAAACAACAGCATGCAGGAATTTAAGCATGGGGCCCTTGAGGGTAGTCAACTGCCGCAGAAAATCACTAATTTTTGTCGTGCACATAGCATAGGTACGTCTCCGCTTTTAGTGGCATTAGCATGGGCTTTAGTGAACCCTTCTGAGCTAAAATGCTCTGTCGGTGGGTTAACAAAACAGTCCCCACTTCTCTTGAGGAATACACGTTCTTACATCAAGCACAGTTACCTGCACCATAAGTACTTAGTAAAACGTTCGAGTGTTGGACCTTATGTACGTATGTTGCTGCTGCCTACTTGATGTATGTGCTTCGCTTGTTCAAGATGTGACAATGTGAGGATTAGGTTCACCATTTGGGTCATACATCACGCTTGCTCGCATTACTATTACTACAGTTGTCCACAGTATATTATATTTATTTCGAAGCACTCGTGTTATTGCGTAAAGGGCACTCGATCGGGTGTGTTGGGGGTCATGCTACATAGGTGTCCACACTATATACATTATATTTAAATACTCATAGCGACACATTGCTATTTATCTCGGTGAGTTTTCTGAGATTTGTGAACTTTTCATTAAATGTTTATAGTCTTCCCCTGATCTTTTTGCCTGTGAACTTATCGGGAACTGCCCTCATTATGGAACATTTCCTCGGAACATTCGTGTAATATATGATTGCCCTCGTACACCAGTTGATAAATCAATTGTATGTGAGTAGTTGGTGACTGAAATTTTCAAATTGATACCACAGTACACTGTTTTGTCAAAAAATAATGTTTACAAAATGTCAAATATTAAATGCGAACGTTCATGAGTAACTAAAAGAAATGTTGCCAGTTACCAACACATACCGCTGTAAATAACATGTTTGGTTTTGTCACCAAAAAAAAATATAAATTTCAATGTACTAAGTTGCCAGTTACTACTGGAACATTTATGATATATAAATTCAAATGTACTAAAAAATTTGCCAGTTACCATACCACTTGTATGGCTATAGATATTTGTACGAATATGTTGACGAATATAAAACTGGCATTGTATATCTCATTAGTAAATTATTTGTATGTAACTCGTATATTATATTAATTTGGTTCCAATTCAATATTATAATTGTGCATTCATACGGATATGTTAAGATATGTAGCTGGCTATTTGTTAATCTTGTTTGTATTAGTTTGGTTTCAATGCATATAAGTTATCATTGTATATAAATTATCATTGTATATAGCCTTAATATTATATTATTTCTGATAAAAATGCATATAAGTTACCAATATACAAAACCAGTATATTATATTAATTCATATAAATTGTACATACACAAAATTATACTGTATATAAATTTAACATTATATATATACCTTATATAATGTATTCATTTCAGTAAAATGCATTCAGCATTTGAAACAAAATTCATATAGAAGCATACTATATGTATATATGATTGTTTTCCAATTATTCATTATTATACTTACACTATGATAACTCTTATACTTGACAATTATGATATAGTCCTCATATTTCATGTGAAAAATTATTATATATAACATTCATATTGAATACCATTAGTATTGATAAGCAATAAATACTTAATTCCGTGTTGTTCCATATTTCAATACTATAAAATATATATATACGATTACGATTAGTGGCACAGTGTGTTCAAAATTGTTCATTCACTCGTTATATGATTTACAACCATATAACAATTCTTACTATATGTGCCGGTGGTTTATCATGCTGTTCTCGTTCCTGGTGCATTTTTTCGACGTGTAGTTATAAGTTCCAGTTGGGTGAACGGCTCAGGCAGCTAAGTTTGGTTGGGAGTGTCGGACCTGATAAATTGTTGGACTGTCACCCATAGATAACTATAAAAGTATTTATTATATGATGTTAAGAGTATTTATACAAATTATTTATGACATGACTAGTTCATAACCAAAGGGAAACCCCTTTGTGAGGAAAACCCCATCTACATAAAATATTCTACGGATCCTAATTGGGTGCTCGGATACTTATAGATGATTCTCATTGGCGGCTCGGGCTCTTATATACGATTCCCATTGGTGGCGTTTACATGGCCCCATAATATCTAATTTATTACTATTTGAAAGAAATTAAAATAAATTTATTTATTTTTTCTTCCTTCTCATATCCCTCCGTTTTACAAACTCAGCAACGGTAATAATATCATTTCTTTTGTTCTTTTGTACCTGTCGCTTTCAAATGGATTTTCATTCAGAATTTCTTATCAATCGATATATCATAGATTCCTGTTTTGGTTCCACAATGAATAAATATCAATTTTTCAATTCCGTCGTCACCCCGTTTGGAATAAACGGTCATTTCATCATTTGAGTAAAAATCCAATTTTTGATACCCATTTAGCTCCCACAATCCATCCTTCTCATTAAGATAAGCTCGTTTCGCGTACAGTGCATTTGTTTTTACCTTATCCTTTATCATTTGATTTCCCGAGTTGATGTTCCGCAAATTGAATCGGGTCGTTCTTGTTTATAATATTAAATAAATTTATATTGCTATTTTATACAGGTCTTTTTTCTTAAAAACAAATCACTCGCTGATTTGAGCCCTGATAAGAAAGACATCGCTATGTACCTTTTCTTTCATTCTATACTATTCTTATTAATTTTATTTATTCCGATTGCTCTAATTAACAATAAATTTCTCTGGAAACGGCTTGAGAGACTACAGGTCTCAGACCAGATTTTACAGCAAGAAACCATCTTTGATTTATGGAAGTCATCAGAGTCAGCTCATTCTCGAGAGCTAAGTCATCAGAGTTTGCTCACTCCCGAGAGCTAATCAAGTTGCTCAAATTACTCTCAAGAGTTGAGTTATCACTTAACCGACTTCCGAGAGCAGATTAAGTTTCCCGAGAGTGGATTAAGCCTGTCAACCGCAACATTCCAATAATAGCTGCGGTTCTATGTGAGTCACAACCTATGAGGAAAGGCATCATGTGATCAGCGTGAGATTTAGTTGCAGAGAAGTTGAAATAGAAAAGCATCGAAGTGATAAAGTGCTCTGCATAAGATTTCTCATACTGACCGAGTTTTTACCCTGGCCAGCCCAAGCGGCTGAACACTAGCACAAACACCTTAGGTGTAAAACCAAAGGTGAGGTCAGAAATAAATATATACATTTGCACTTCATTTTAAAGTCTACTACATTGTACTCTAACACGGCTGATCACGGAGACAGCATCACCACTATCTTTTCTTTTTGTATGAATTATCGCTTGAAGATCCTGCCGCAATGAGAAGTACATATTAACATTTTTATGAATGACAATTTTTTATACCAATACCCAAACTACTTTCAATTACCTTCAAGCCGGTTGTTGCGGTCGTAAGTAACCCAGACGAAAGTTAAAAGACAAAAGGTTCTTCTTTGATTTCGAAAATCCAGAGCTCACCCCTAGAAGAGATAGAGCAGAAGAAAAAACTTTCAGTAGCATAATGATTACACTGTACAATCTTGATTTCACCTTACTATATTGTTTTTCATTACTAAAATTTTCCTCGCTCTTGCTCACTTTTCAATAAACCTTTTGTAAAAACTCATAGCGTGCTGTATCCCACCCATTCAAATGGTTGTCTCCATTGTCGATTTCAACAAGACTGACTTTTCCGTATTCGAGTAAGTTAAGATAAATGGATTTTGAATTTATTTAATTGGAAAAGGTTTAATGAATTAAATAACACTTTCATGTTCAACTTCATAGACCTTCTCACACTCGGGTATGGCAATCGGCATGGTGTAGAATATCCCAGCGGCTTTACTCTTCTTCTCTACCATATGGCTAGCCTGATTACTAAACGCGCTAGTAGAGTATACCAACTTTGTCTCATTATTATCTTTGCTCCAATACTAAAACATATCATACAGGTTTTTACCGCCTATAACAAGGTTTTCAATCAAGACCTTTTTTTGTCATTAAGAAGTACAACAGTGTTTTTCTTCTTTCTTCTTCACATCGTATTATGCACGAATACGACCAGATTTTAAGTCATTAATAAATTTCACGGATTGAGTCGAGCACATATGCAATGCATTTCTACGAGCGGTACTATCGGGTATAACAGTGAAAGGCACATAGTCATCGTAGTAAAATAAACAACAGAAAAATCGTCGAGCTTCTCTTTATCTGCAAATGCTGCAATTAGTGTCGGATAGCAGCCTTCTTCCAAGCGCGATAAGTTATAAGGAAATACTCTAAATGTACATGGCCTACATGGGAAAATCACTAAATGTACATACAGACTTACGGGTACGTTTTCTAATTGCCCAATTAAAATCGCTAAATATGATTTTTAATTCCTTTCTCAAACTTTTCAAACAAAAAATTTAAGAAGTGCATTTAGTGACTTTCCAGTGCTGTAATTATTTTTGATGACGCAAAAAAAATAAAAAAAAATTTTTTTCTATTTTTATCAGGTTCAAAATGCCGGCGAGTGTGCCAACTGACACCCGACTCACACATCTGAAAAATCTTGTGTGGATGGATATAACAAAAATAAAAATACATGCTATGAATGTGAAAGTCCAAAAAATGCACACAGCTTCAGCACTTTGATATCATGTTCCGTGCTTTATCTAACGATACTCTTTACTTTATTTGCTACAGGGATGAGACACACGATCTGAGAAAAATGCCTGTCGAATTTAGTGAGAGCACAACGACAGCAGATTGTATCAAATCGAAGTGTGGATTAAACCTGTGGATATGACGGTAAGTGTTTGTGTGTGTGTGTGTGTCCTTGTGTCTGTGTGTCTGTGTATGTATGTATGTATGTGTATGTATGTATGTATGTGTGTGTGTGTGTGTGTGTGTGTGAGCGAGCGAGTGTGTGTGTGCGTTTGTGTGTATGTATGTGTGTCTGTTTGTCTTTGTGTGCGTGTGTGTGTGTGCGTGCTAGTGTGTGTGCGCGCGCACGTGTGTGTGTATAAATATTATTATAATATTAGATTATCATATTATTATATTATTATATCATTATACTATTATACTATTATATTCTTACATTCTTATTTTTCCTTAATAATATATATAAATATTTATATATATATATATATATATATATATATATATATATATATATATATATATATGTAAACCGATGTAGTACTTTACTACAGTTGTCGATGTCTAGTAATAAGTGTGCCATGTATTTTAATATATATCAAAGTGCGCTTGTAAACAAAATCAGTGAATTAGCTTACAACTCAGGTCTTAATAGCTTTAAAGCTACTAGTTAAAAAGTGAGGCTAGACGGATAGGTACCCTTGTCTATTATGCCTTCGCTTCTCGGACCGTCATCGGTTTCATTTATTTAGGGTTTCGCCTATATATTAATAACGGTCACCCCGTTTGACAGTTGTGTTGGCTGTGCATTATTGCGCTTTGCCAGTCGCTTTCGATGAAACGGATGATATCCTTTCAAGAAAAGTACACATTGTCCAGGGTTCCGGCTTAATTGGCCACTTAAGAAAAAAAAAAGAAAATTTAAAAATATACGTTCTGTCCCAGGTTGGCGTGACATTCCCTAAGGGCGACCCGAGGCTGGTGCTGAGTTATCATTGATTGGTTTCTTAAGAAACCAAGCCAATAGGACTTTAGGTTATAAAATCTAGGTTTATTATTTTAAAATATAAACTTTGTTTCCAGCCTTCAGCCTGTATCCTATGAGTCAACTCAGTATATGAAGTTATAGAGGAAAGCCATTGTTTACCATCGTTTAGTGTCTTAAGATACATAAGATTGTTCACCAGTATTTAAAAACCACATAGTAAAACCTCTACCTTAAATGCGACGCTGTGGATATTAATATCCTATTTTTATATACTTACGTATTATATATGATTTGATGCTCCAGGACCTGATATAATTACACACACATACACATATATATATATATATATATATATAATATATATTATATATATATATATATATATATATATATATATATATATATACAGATATATATATATATGTGTGTGTGTGTTTATATATATATATTTAAACGTATATTTAAACGTGAATATTATTATATATATATATATATATATATATATATGCATATGCATGTATGTATATGCATATGCAATATGTATGCATGTATGTATATGTATATATCCATATATCTATATCTATATCTATATCTATATATATATATATATATATATATATATATGTATACATATATATATATATATATATATATATATATATATATATATATATATATATATATATATATATATATATATATATATATATATATATATATATATATATATATATATATATATATGTACATCGAAGTTTACTTTTTTTTTCAGTTAAATAGTAGTTACCGTAGTGTACTGCTTCTAGACTGTTTAATAATTGCTTACTGTCCAGCGACAGGACAGTAAGTATTCTATACTACCTCATAGTGGCTATACTACCCTTAAGTAAGCTACACGCTAGTAACTATACCTAGACCTTATTAATTTTTCTGTTCTTGAGCTATTACTATGGCTAAAGGAAAATTCTAAAGGCAAGGGAGCCGCCAGCTTCAAGCCTGTTAAGCCTGTTGAGGTTCCTGAGGTTACTGGGGACACTGGTCCGTCTGGTACTGAGCCTGCCGCTGAAGCTGTAGAGGACGTCGTTTCTGAGCTTGGTTCTGATGAAAACTCAGAGGATGACTCGTCGGACCCTAAAGCCTTGGAAAAGAAGGTCTCAACTGCCGCGGAAAGGCTTGTCAGTATCCGTGTGTCTCCTAGTAGTACAGCCCAGGGCATCAGCTCGCCATCTGACCGCGAAAAGTCAGATATTGGAAAGGCTATATCTCCTGAACAAGTGGAGAAATCGTCTCGAGATCGACGGTTTATTTCTACTGAAAGTCAGCCCAATCCACCTATCGACAAAGATGGCGGCGTTCCATTTCGTGAAATTTCATCTCGCCACTGAATGCCTCGCCACTGAATGTTGGGGCGGAAGACGCAAATGTTGGTGACGCCATATCTCGACAACGAGTGGTTGGATCTTCTCAATCTCGACGTCATATGAACCGCAAAGATGAGCTTCTAACGTAACTAGCCGCTGCCGCAGTTTCTGACCCTTTGATCTTATCCCACGTGGCCGATATTCTTCCTATACCGTAAAAAAAAATATTCCGAGCCGGGATTCGACTGCGCTGGAATCAGTTCTATGAAACTGTTTCCGACACTTATCCCTCTGATCGAGTAACCTCGAGAGAGAAGGTGGTTCTTAAGAAACCACGTGATCAGATATATCAAGGGTATGTATCCCGACAGACATCTAACGAACGTCCGAATGTTCGTCCGCGTGAATCAGCGCAGCACTCACGGCCTAATAAAAGGTTTTGTGCTGAGAAGGAAGCACTATACAAGCAAGTTAAGAAGTGTGCCGACGAAAAGTGTGGATACGATATGTATCAGCTTGCCCCGTACGGTTATTGGAACGGGCGGCACTCAGCTACTTGCAAACACTTTTTAATAAGTGTGACAAGTGTGAGAAAACCAACGGTTATCACGCCAAGACATGTGACCGGAAACCAGATATCAAACTGAAATGAAGGCACTACCGGGTTCAATCTATACAAAGACAATACAACGACTCTTTAGACGAGCGTGTAATAACCCCTGTATATTGCAACGGAAATAAAGTCCTTGCGTTGATTGATCCTGGTTCAGAAATTTCATGTATATCCGATCGCTTTGCATTAATGAAAGATATCGAACGTAGAACACAAACTACTCACCTTATATTAGCTGATGAGAAGACTTCCAAGTGCGATACGATGGCTACCGATGTTAAAATCTCATTAGCCGACCATCGCCACATTACAACCCAAGCTGTGATAGTAAAGATGTCACAGGAGTACGACATTATCGTCGGAATGAGTGATTTACTTACATCAGGTATAACCGTAATTGGTTTACCGGACAATGTAGATACATTAAAGGATCAATCAGACGATAATTGTCTGAAACCATATACACCACCATCCGACACAGTCAAGGAATTAATACCTGACTTTGCGGAAAAGATCATTGATCTAATCTTAGTAAATAAGAAGATTAAGATCACTGACTGGGCTAAGTTCCGTTTTAACGACGGATATGTTAGTTTAGATTTAACCAAGGTAGACTTTACTCAGCTGAAGTGTCCATCAAGAAACTATGTATCTTGGAGACACGAAGCCGTAATAAAAGAACAAGTCGAGAAATGGTTAACAGATGGAGTGATAGAAATAAACTATCAACAAACTCCAGTAGACTTGGCATTACTTGCCGTTGATCAACATACCTCTGACGGTTCATTTAAGAAGGTCAGAGTATGTTTAGATATGAGTCCAATAAATAAATTATTGCCAACTCATAGCTTTCACTTACCTCGTATAAACGAGTTGTTAAGAAGAATGGAAGGTGCTACAGTATTTACAACTATAGACCTAACACAAGGATACCACCAAATGAAGGTATATGAACTCCACCGTAAATACTTTAGTTTTACATGGAAGGGTAAACAATATCGCTTTAAGGGCGCACCTTTTGGGTTACACTCCCTACCAGCATTCTTCCAACAAGTAATGGAGGAAATGTTTGCAGACATGCCTAACGTGCAAGTCTACATACTTGACATAGTCATCTTCTCAAAGACTAAAGTCGAACACGAAGCATTAGTCAGACGAGTACTACAAAGATTAAATGAACAGAACTTCAAAATTAATGAGAAGAAATGTCATTTTGCTATGAGTGAGATTCAACTCATAGGGTATAGAATCTCAGGGGAAAGTATTAAAAACGACCCCGGAAAGGTAGAATATCTCTTAGATTGGAAACTCCAACAACCGGGTGTGATGTAAATAGCATGTGTGGATTCGTAAACTTCTTTTCAGATGGCGTTCCACACTTAGCAGATTACTTAAAACCTTTTGGACACTTAAGATGTCACAAAGGTAAGTTAGGGGAGCTATGGACTAAAGAGTGTGATGAGACATTTTAAGATCCTCAAGCACGCAGTACAACAAGCACCTGTGGTTCAAGGACCAGTTGATGGCGTGCCGTTTGAAATAGCAACGGACGCATCAGACCTAGCACTAGGAGGAGTATTGTATCAGGTTATAGATAATAAACCTAGATACATACAATTCTTTAGTTGTGCTATGAATGCATCACAGTTGAATTATCCAACTGTCAAACAAGAGTTATTAGCTATAGTAACAGCTATGACACACTTTAGAGATTACCTCTATGGAACAGCATTTACGCTGATGTGTGATCAAAAGTCTCTTCAATACATGAAAGAGATGAAGCCGGACTCTCAATTATTGAGCAGATGGCATGATACAATATCAAAATTTCACTTTGATATAAAACATTTACCAGGCATACATAACCACTTACCGGATATGTTGTCCAGGTTTGTACCAGACTTTAATAAGTCAGTCCGCGAACTCTTTGCCACTGATTGGCTATGTAATCCAAGATGGTTTGAGTTAGCACAAAAGACATTCGGCCCACATACTATAGATATGTTCGCCGCGCATCATAACGCGCAATTAAAAGATTACAGGACGTTAAATCATCCTCCAGGAGATGCCTTTCAATTGGATCTCTCCAAACACAACGCGTGGGCTAATCCACCGTGGCAGTTAATTGCCCAATTATTAAACTACGTTCAGATACATAAAGCTACCTTAACGTTGTGTTTTCCCCTACGGAAATTAGATCCATGGCTCAATAAATTAATAAGCATGATACAATGCGAGCCAATATATTTAGATAGGGAAGTAGATACCTTCCTCTATCAGGGTACCCGAGCAGTCCAAAAGACGCCCTGGAGACGTACTATAATATGTCGTATAAGTCCTATAGGTACAACCTCATGGACCCCTTCTGCGACCTTCCTTAACAAGGTCAAAGAATCAAAGATTCCACTCTCTACCAAATTGAACGCTAACCAGTTCAAAGACAACACAACACTTGAGGTTTGTGCACAAGAAATACAATCTACTACTGACTACACTGTTAAGAAGCGTCAGTCTCTAGCTAGGACTTTATTTTATTAACATAAAGTCCAAGCCCGAAGTCTTTAAGACACTCTTTCTAAAGGGACTCATGAACGAGAACCCTGATTTACATACACACATATTACGACTATTAAACAAGTCAAGTGTAGCATATTTGTATAAACGCACCAAAGATGCGCATACAAAAGGAAGAGAGGAGTCTGTGAACACAACAGACGTAGAGAACACGCAAGTGGATTCTCAACACCCTACCTTTATACTGGAAGAGCAGAATGATGATAACATTCTCTCGTGGCTGATGCAAAATTATAAGCTGAAGCACCAGAACGTAGTAGAAGCACTTAAAGATGCTAAACGAAATGGGATAGCGCATCCCAAGTTGGCAACTTTAGTTGACAAAGTATATCAGTCATGCACAGACTGTGACCTCAATCAGATCAAGCGCTATGGGTTCGCACCGCTTAAGAGTGTGACCGAAGATGTTCCATGGCGCAGGGTCATCATTGATTTGGTTGACCTGCCTACGTCCGAACACTCAGGCGACCGTTACGTATGCCACTTCTTTGATGTGGCGTCACGGTTTAACTTACTTTACCCTCTTAAGGATAAAAGTACGCAGACCGTGGCAAAATTATGTTGCCAAGTCTTTGCTGACCACGGGTGGCCAGGTATTATGTGCTCCGATAACGGTAGCGAGTTCTGTGATGACATTATGGAATCATTAGTACTCGTATCAGGCATGTGCCATAAGAGAGGTGTGCCATATAAACCGCAAACGCAAGGCGCAAATGAAACGCGCCATAGAAGACTTAAGATCTTCTTACGCACTACATTAACGGATGATGCAGATGATTGGCCGTACAATCTTAAATGGGTACAAACACAAATGAACGAGTGTGCTGATCCGGTTACAGGAACTACACCCGCTCACTATTTTCGTGGCAGATATAGTGAGTTACAAATACCCTATAACAAGGATGAACCTGATCGCCATGAGTTACCATGGTTAGAAAAGGTAAAACGTATACATAACGTTGTATACCCTTGCTTGCGAGAAACACGTTATATAGCCTTATTAAAAAGGCAAAACAGATGGAACACTACCAAGAAGATAGCAGAGTATCAGGTTGGTGACAGAGTTAACATCCGTCAACGCAACTCTGATGCTACTGTATTAACATCTCAATGGATAGGTCCATATATAATCTCAGTAGCAGACACTAAAAGCGGAACGTACGAGGTTAATAAACCCGATGGTTCTAGTGCGCTTAATATAGACACAAGTCGTATTCCGACTACTGAGATTATACTCGCAAGAAGACATGACTCTAATGCCCCTCTTGATCGTTCTGAATTTAAGGACACAATATGAAGAACGGATATGGGAGGTTACACATACTATCGTACACGCTTTATAGACGGTACGATCGCTGAGTTAACTTCAGACGCTTTTAACAATCAAGACTATTTAAAAGCCTTTAATAGAAAATGGCGTAAACGCCTACATAAGTCACAAGCTGATAAAGACAGCATGTTCCCAACATCTGAAGGTACGGAAGTTAAAACTTATCCACCTACAGCATTTTATCCCGAGCTTTACTGCTCATCCTTCATACGTCCCAAAGACACTGAAACGTAAGAAACGTCCAGTCGACCACCACGGACCTACTGGACCTAAGCCCAAAACTCACAGGGTAACCGAGAACGCTTAACTTCTCCGCCTGAGAAACATTAACTATATGTTATGCTACATAATGTTTTCGACCCGTTTTTCCTTTCTCGCTTTGCAAATCCAAAATCAGCTTGAGTGAGCAACTAGCCTCTCTTGGATTTCAAAGCTGGGTAGGGGCTGTGTAATAGCCGGGCCTCCACATTAGACTCTTATGTTGATAAACGTACTCTTAAGCAGTACGTAAATTATAAACGTACTATTAAAAGCACGTGTATTAAATGGTTTTTAACGGTTATATTTACAAGTACCTTTTCCATTTAACAAATCAGATATTTTGACCCCGACTCATTAAAGGGACTGTGAAAAAGGCCAAAGAGTAGATTTGGAGTAGGTCTATTAAGAGACCTAGATAAACACACCAAAATATACATCTGAATACTTCGGTAGCGAGATGGCTCAACCGAACATAGGTTTCTAGAGACCCTAAATGGTTACCTAGTTTGAACTCCGCTCAGCCAACCAGATGTGCCAGTCTGATGATGGCAAGTCGGTAATTCTTGATAAGTGGCCAGTTATTGGTTAAGACAATAACTAAGGACATCAAGAGTATTTTTTACTTTTTTACTTTTTTTTCTAAAGATAGGATTTTACTAGTTTTAGTAATTCATGCGACGCAAACAAGTAATACTAGTTTCGACGATAACGATAACGAAAACATAAATACAATCTCTTCGGTGAAATCAGTACTGGGAGGATGATATATAGGCAATGTCTCAGCCTTACAATCCCCCCGAGTATTGCTGATTTCTATGAGGCATACCTAACTTTATTACCAGACTAAAATTCGTATACTTAAAAAAACTTAGTAAAAGACTTAAGATTTTATTACGTTTAGTAGCTCTAAGATGTTTATACCGCCTTAAGAGACCGATATCTACAACAACAACGTCTCAGGCTATTACGTTCTCATATGCAAGTCCTTGAGGACCGTCTATTGAATGACTTTGACCTTGACGATAAGAAAGCGGATAACATTCTAACAAGAGAAAGGAGATAGACTCCATCTTGGCACTAATAGCCCGTAGCACTGAGCGTAAACCTCGTGAACGTTTCAAACCAACCTTAATAATGCAGCTAGGAAACGCGAAGGCTGAGGTTGATTTCTCTACTAATGAGAGTACAGTGGAGACATTGAAGGCCTTTGACTAACTTAAGGAGTCTACCAGCCTTAAGGATAAGCAGATGATGAATGCCTTTAATCATTCTGTGAGTCAGAGGAATGGAAAACTATTTTGAAGGCCTATGAGCCCAACTGGAAAGCCCTACCTTGGCGCCAGTTGCGTGAGAATATACTTAACGCTTTCTTTGAATATGCACGTGACCGTGAACTTCTAGAGTCTCGCAAGACCTTTGCAAACGCTACTACTATTCGAGGTGCTCTAGCTCACATGATACATATGAATACTTGGATGGGAGGTCGTACAGCTTTACCCAGCCCGCTAAGCGTGCCGCGACAGAGAATAACACTGCGCGAAATACTAAGAAACCTCGCACTACTGCTGGAGGTGGTAAAGGCTCTACTTCTACTGAACCAAAGGAGGAAAGGAAAGAGAGAGCACCTTGCAAGAAGTGTGGTTACAATCTCACTAAACGTGATGGCACGTGGAATGGTAAACGCGACTCTGTTAAGTGTGCACCAGACAAGCCAAACTTTGGACACTATATGAAAGAGTGTACTACTTGCAAGGGTACTAACGGCTGGCACAAAGATGATTGCAAGGACATGCCGAACGTCCAAGTTAAGCACTGACAGTTCTATATATGTGCACTAGAGCAAGATTATGAGAAAAAGTTCAGTAAAATCTATACCAAAGAAGATGAACGTATATTTCAAACCGCTTATGTAAAGGGTGAAAAAGTTATAGCACTTTTTGATCCAGGGGATGAAGTCTCTGTTATCTCACGCCGAGTAGCCTACGCTACAGATATGGCTATCCGTAACGAAACGACTAATTTAATCTTGGGAAATGGCAATATTAGCACTTGCGAAGAAGCAATTGACTATGCACACATAATGTTGTCAGATAGAAGAGAAGTAAAGACTCACCTAATCGTTACTGACATGTCTCAGAAATACAATTTAATTATAGGTATGGGTTTAGGGTTTAGGGTTTACTAACGGGTACGTTAAGCTTGCCTTAACAAACATCGACTTCTCATAAGTTAAAGTGTCCTTCACATAACTACGTGAGTTGGAGACACAAAGACGTTGTTAAAACCCAAAATGAAGATTGGTTAAAACAGGGTCAAATTGAAATGAATCATGATGCAACCCCAGTTAACTTAGCTCTCTTAGCGGTCGATCAATAAAAGTCTGTTGGAACGTTTAGTAAAACAAGAGTAGTACTAGACCTGTCGCCAATCAACAACATAATTCCGCAACATGGTTTTCCCTTACCAAAGATAAGCGAGATACTACGCATAATGGAAGGTGTGACTATCTTTTCCAAGGTGGACTCAAAAGCTGCATTCCATCAATTACAAATATATGAGCCGCATAGAAAATGCTTTTTCTTTACTTAGCAAGGTAAGAAGTACAAGTTTAAAGGTGCACCTGAAGGCTTACACATGTTACCTTCTTTCTTCCAACATGTTATGTTGGAACTATTTACGGACCTGTCGGATAACGTATCAGTATATTTAGATGATATAGTTATCTTTACAAAGACAGCACATGAATATGCTAAACTCGTTAAGCAAGTCTTAGCGACTAAACCATGCCAAACTTAAGAATCACGAGGACAAGTGTTTTTTTGCTAAAGAAACTATACACCTACTTGGTTACAAGACAATTTCTGTTGGATTTATCAACACCGATTACTGGAAGAGATGTGAACTCTGTGTGTGGGTTTGTTAACTTCTTTTCGGATTCGGTACCTCATCTTTCTCATTACTTAAAGCCTTTCAGTCACCTACGGCTGCACAAAGTACCTTTGGGAAAGCTCTGGACTAAAGAATATGATGATGCATTTAAGCTAGTCAAAGGTAAAGTAATGGATGCACCCATCATGCAATACCCTGTGGATAGCGTCCCATTCCAAGTAGCAATCGACGCTCTAGATCGAGCGGTAGGTGGAGTGCTATACCAAACGGTAAATGGTAACCCACGCTACATACAATTCTTTAGCAAGAGTTTTATTAAGAGTCAACGGAATTCCCCTACTGTTAAACAAGGGCTCCTTGCTATAGTTACTGCGCTAAGACAGTTTAAAGACTACCATTATGGAAGTTACTTCACTGTCGCCTGTGATCAAAAGTCTTTAACATATTTAAAGGACATGAACCCTGATTCATAGTTGGTGAGCCGCTGGCATGACATTATTGCTAAGTTCACTTTTAACATTACACATATACCAGGAATACATAATCCTGACATGCTCTCTCGACTTGTCCCTGACTACCAGAGAACAGTTAAACAGTTATTAGCAACCGATTGGATGCTTAATAAGAAATGGTTTAACCTCGTTCAATCAGGATGGGGTCCATTTACTATTGATATGTTCACCGCAGAACATAACAGACAGGTTTCTGATTATAAGTCGTTGACTCATCCTAAAGGTAATGCCTTTCAACTTGACTTATCAAAGCATAATGCGCGGGCTAACCCACCTTGGCAACTTATCGCACAGTTTGTTAAATTGTGTTAATATTACTAAGTCTACCATTACGCTGTGTTGTCCCTTACGTAGCTCCGACCGTTGTCGAGGTAATACCGATTGAGACGGCATTAGATCGTAAAAACATGGAACTAGCTAAGGCCATGGATCAAAGACTCAAAGCTCTAAGAGAATCTGAAGCTCGCACTCAACTTCTTAAAGTGTTGCTTGAAGAACAGCCAGGAGTTGCGAAACAACTGAAGAAGATACTTCAACAATCTAATATTGTTAATTACGTAACTCAGGAGCCTACCCCTCCTGATACTGAAGTTGCCCTATCTAACGAGACTATGGTTCATCCAGCCAGCGTTACACAAAATCTGACTGACTTAGAAGAGCTCGAGAGTAGAGTTAAAATAATACATAATTTAACTTATCGAGCATATGAGCATACTTATAAGATGTCAATTCGTGCAGGGCTTGATCACCCGACGCTGTACTGATTGTGAAAAGAATAAGATCAAGCGCTACGGTTGGGCACCCCTAAGAAGTGTAACAGAAGACCAACCGATGCGCCGAGTCATAGTAGATTTTGTTAAACTCCCGCGATCCAAGCATACTGGCGATGTATATATCTGTCTTTCTTATGTGTGGCTTCGGGCTATAACTTGCTCTGTACAATACCGAACAAACGCCCGCAAACAGTGGCAGAGTTATGCTATCACGTCTTTAATGGCTTCGGATACCCCCGAGTACTATGTATTGATAACGATAGTGAGTTTTGTACCGACATAATGGAGGCACTTATACTCCTATCAGGCATAACCCATAGGCGTGGTGTTCCTTATAAACCTCAAACGCAGGGTGCAAATGAGACACGTCATAGAAAACTGAAGAAGCTATTGCGTACCGTACTAGATGACGTTGAGGACATGTGGCCTTATCATTTGACTGTATCAATCCTCTAACAGACAGGTTTCTGATTATAAGTCGTTGACTCATCCTAAAGGTAATGCCTTTCAACTTGACTTATCAAAGCATAATGCGCGGGCTAACCCACCTTGGCAACTTATCGCACAGTTTGTTAAATTGTGTTAATATTACTAAGTCTACCATTACGCTGTGTTGTCCCTTACGTAGCTCCGACCGTTGTCGAGGTAATACCGATTGAGACGGCATTAGATCGTAAAAAAACATGGAACTAGCTAAGGCCATGGATCAAAGACTCAAAGCTCTAAGAGAATCTGAAGCTCGCACTCAACTTCTTAAAGTGTTGCTTGAAGAACAGCCAGGAGTTGCGAAACAACTGAAGAAGATACTTCAACAATCTAATATTGTTAATTACGTAACTCAGGAGCCTACCCCTCCTGATACTGAAGTTGCCCTATCTAACGAGACTATGGTTCATCCAGCCAGCGTTACACAAAATCTGACTGACTTAGAAGAGCTCGAGAGTAGAGTTAAAATAATACATAATTTAACTTATCGAGCATATGAGCATACTTATAAGATGTCAATTCGTGCAGGGCTTGATCACCCGACGCTGTACTGATTGTGAAAAGAATAAGATCAAGCGCTACGGTTGGGCACCCCTAAGAAGTGTAACAGAAGACCAACCGATGCGCCGAGTCATAGTAGATTTTGTTAAACTCCGCGATCCAAGCATACTGGCGATGTATATATCTGTCTTTCTTATGTGTGGCTTCGGGCTATAACTTGCTCTGTACAATACCGAACAAACGCCCGCAAACAGTGGCAGAGTTATGCTATCACGTCTTTAATGGCTTCGGATACCCCCGAGTACTATGTATTGATAACGATAGTGAGTTTTGTACCGACATAATGGAGGCACTTATACTCTATCAGGCATAACCCATAGGCGTGGTGTTCCTTATAAACCTCAAACGCAGGGTGCAAATGAGACACGTCATAGAAAACTGAAGAAGCTATTGCGTACCGTACTAGATGACGTTGAGGACATGTGGCCTTATCATTTGACTGTATCAATCCTCAAACTGAAACACTCCCGTTTCACTATTCCTTTGGCCGCTATAGTGAATTACAAGCAACGTTTGACAAAACTGCACCCGAGAAACACGTTACTCCGTGGCTACAAAAGATCGAGCATATGCAGTACGTTGTTTACCCCTGTTTACTCGAGCACAAAAATCGTGTCCTACTTAAAGCGTATGACCGATGGAATAACACTAAGAACATTATTCAGTTCAAAGTTGGCGATTATGTTAACATTATAAATCGCAATGCTGACGTTACCAAACTCTCTTCTAAGACAATCAGACCCTTTGTTATTTCCTACCATGATGAGAAGAGTGATACTTCCGAAGTAAATAACATAGATGGTACTAGCGCAACTAATTTAGGCACTCACCGTATCCCTACCTCCGAACTCTCATTCGCTCGCTCGTTTGATTCTGATGTCCCAGTTATGGAGCCACAAGTCAAAGATATAATTGACAAAGCATCCGAAGACGGTTACACTTACTACAAGACCAGTTTTATGGATGCGACAGTAGCTTGGCAAACCTCCGATGCGTTCCGTAAATCTCGCGACTTCCTTCGTATTTTTAATAAGAAACGGAATATGCTTTTACATAAGAACACACGAGATACACACGAGATAGACGGAAAGGGTTTCATCAGGTGACTACAAACCCGGATGGATCTGAAATTCCCTATTTGCCACCTACTTCCTATGTGACTAAACTTTCTGATCTGCTTACCAACAGAGCAAAAACTACTTTGAACTTACTTACTAATGAAGAACAACCTACGGCTGTTACCTTACCAAGTAATAAACGTTAGGCGCCTACATCGGAAATGGTTACTGGATCAAATACTAAACGACATAGAGTACAACATGAGTCTTGAACTCGTACATATAGGCATATACTTACTCGATAAGCCATGACCGAAACCGTTTTACTTTGGTTTTCGCTTTACGAACTAGATCGTACCTTCACGTACGTCCGTAGTCCTAAAAGCTACTGGGGGGCTATGTAGAAATACGGTCTCCGGTCAGTCTAAAATATCAAGATCAAATGAGATAACATGTTGGTTTTTGTTTGTATTTAGAATAATTTAATACAAATTCTTTTTCCAATATTTCCAGAGTGTTATAAATTCACTTTGATGGCACAATAGCCTGAGTATTTGGTATGACTCATTTACTTGGACCTATTTGAGACGATGATAGATGTAGGATACTATAAACTAAATTTTATAATCTCTGAACTACTACTTACACGTTTTGGTCTTCCGCTAATCTCCAAAATCCAAGTCTTTTTCTTTTTCTAACTTTTCTTCAGATGGAACTTTATTTATATTAGCCAATGTATTAACTTGACTTACGTTCTTATGTCTATCTACAAATTAGGCACGTGGTCATGAACACAGTGCTTCTAGTGAAAATTATTTAATAAAGAACAGCTAGAGGTACGTCCTGTGTGATCGAGGATATTAAGGCTCTTACCAAGAGGCAGTCCTGATCATTCTTACACAAGCTACCACTGCTAAATCATAACTAACTTAAATTGTATCTTAGTTTGTATAACATAGTTTGAAACATAGAAATATCCATCGAAGTTTACACGAGGCAATGGACATCTTGTTCAGAGACCATATTGCATGGACCAAGAACTCGGTTATGGGCGAGGACCAAATTGATGGTTGCAAGAGTTATAGTCATTTTAGTGCCTATATACTATTTTCGACCTCGTTTTTTGACTCCCTGAGGAACGCCTACCGAATTGTGAATCGCAAATTCTCGAAACCTACCTGCACTACGCATGTGAGATTTTCAATCCTCCTCGAACATATGATACGACATATCAAATCGAGAAATGTCAAAAAAAAAAATCGACATTATTATGTGCTACACCCCTGTGTCTCCCACACACTTAGATTTGACCATGGAGAGCTTCATTATTTATTTTTTTAGTCAACGCCTCAGCATTTCCAAAGTTGCCACAACGCCAATATAGATTTTTCTGGGCGCACCGAGAAAACATCCACGGACCATGGCCAATTGACGCTTTTTGGATATGACAATTATTTGTCTCCACTAGACACTGATTCGAAATTGAGCTGAGCCAGGAATTGACTTCAGAAAGTTTTGTTGCGATCTTATATATCTCAGCAAGTAGATGAAACATCTTACTTCTCTCTTTTGCTATCTTCCTTCTTGACCTACAGCTACCATCCTGCGTAATCAGAACTCAAAAACGTTGATTATTCTGGATTCCGGATTTTGACCATACTGGACCGAACACATTGTGCGCACAGGCCATAGTTGGAAATTTTGAGGACATGATGAAATTCATCGCTTGCACGCGACAGACTGGATTCCCGAAAGACTACAGGTCTCAGGTCAGATTTTACAGCAAGAAACCATCTTTGATTTATGGAAGTCAACAGAGTCAGTTCACTCCCGAGAGCTAAGTCATCAGAGTTTGCTCACTCCCGAGAGCTAATCAAGTTGCTCAAATTACTCTCAAGAGTTGAGTTATCACTTAACCGACTTCCGAGAGCAGATTAAGTTTTCCGAGAGTGGATTAAGCCTGTCAACCGCAACATTCCAATAATAGCTGCGGTTCTATGTGAGTCACAACCTATGCGGAAAGGCATCATGTGATCAGCGTGAGATTTAGTTGCAGAGAAGTTGAAATAGAAAAGCATCGAAGTGATAAAGTGCTCTGCATAAGATTTCTCATACTGACCGTATGAGTTTTTACCCTGGCCAGCCCAAGCGGCTGAACACTAGCACAAACACCTTAGGTGTAAAACCAAAGGTGAGGTCAGAAATAAATATATACATTTGCACTTTATTTAAAGTCTACTACATTGTACTCTAACAACTTATCAGGTCACTCTGATCTCAATATGCCTACTATGAACTCGAAGGATATTAAGACCACCACTATTCTCGAATCGAAGGTCGACTGGCTTCCCTGGAACACCCAGACAATTCTATCCGTGAATTGTGAAGGAATCCCAACAATATTGACCGATCCGACCCCGTCTAGAGGCAACCGATGGACACCCAAGGAGATCGCTGAGGCACATCGGATTATCAACCGCACCTTATCTCCACTGCTGCAAACGGAGATCAGCCAATTCATTGATAAGCCGTGGGAAGCTTTTGCCGCACTGAAACGCAAGTTTGAAGCCCTGACCGAAGATGATATCCAGACATTAGAAGGAAAACTGAACCGCATCACGCAAGAACGGAACGAATCTTACGCCAGCCTTATCAGTCGTCTCAACACGGCATATGTGAAATTCAAAAACCCCGGAGGTACGAAGTCTAACAACAGCCTATGCGATATTCTACGGCAGGCTGTTAACGACGAGAATCAGACTGTTAAGATTACCTTAAAGACACCCGCTATGATGGCCATGTCGTATGATGAGCTCATCACGTATCTCATCGCATTGGACCCAGATGAAAGTGACCCATCAACCATTGTGCACGATGCGCATGCAGCTATATCGACAGAAAATTGTGCATTCTGCAATAATCGTGGGTATTCCATTGGGCAATGCCGTAGGCTGCAAGCGCTAATCAAATCATGCATTGCTGGTATCCCATATAATCAAGGTCTTGACCACGACGGCTGTAAACGTTACGATCGATGGATTGACAAATCTGGTCCTCGTCATGACATGAGAGACTACAGAATTAAGTCCAAGAACAAAAACAAGCATCGCCGACCTCATTCAAATCGCGACTACCGTACTAGTGTGGAACAGTACAACAGAAACAACAGCCACCAATGCCGCTACGATAATCACGAGGATCAGGACCGACAGGACTACCGAGTAGATAGGAACGATAGACGCGACTACGACGATGGTATATATTCACGAGATACCCAACGAGCACAAGACATTGACAGAACATACAGATCCCAGAGCAATCGACGCCAATCTCAGGAAGGCAGACACGACAAAGCTATGTCAGCACAAGTATCTGATGACCAGCTACCTGCAAACAGACAGATTGCATTCTCCACAATTAACCCTACAGTCAACAACAAGGAGGTGAATGATCAGTCAGATAGAGATTCCAGAGGTGAATACTGACTAGCGTGCGACAGTTGCGCCACCATATACGTACTTCCCTATAAGTACCACACACATCACCTCGTCAGCAACATGCGCATTAGTGGCCGGTATGCGCTCGAAGTAGCTGACGGTACAATCATATATCCAAAGTATGTAGTTCAGCTAGGAAACTTGGGGAGCGTACTCATTGATACGACATTTAAACTGCCCTACTAAGTATCAGCCCACTCTCAGCGCGACACTACTCATTTGAATTCACCAACAACATGATGTACATACTACTACCAAGTTTCGAAACCATAACAGTACATGAAAAGCACAGAATATACTGTGTACACATCGACGACATAGCTATGACTACAGTGGAACCATCGCTGGAGAAAGCCAACCAGATTTCATGGCACAACAGGCTCGCGCACCCCAGCTACGTCCCAAAAGATTTACCATACATATGACAACCAGACGAACGATGCAAAGCATGCACTATTGCTAAGAAGAAGAACAAAAACAAACAAATAAGGAACGACAGCACGAACCTACTACAGAACCTCTCGAGTTAGTCTTCATGGACATAATAGGACCATTCGTAACGTCAATAGGATCCAACACCCACTCTGTATCAATCATAGACGATTTTGCTAGTATGGCCAAAGAGTATCCAATCCGCGATCTGAAAGCGACAACAATTTTTAATGAATGGTACATCTTAAGTCATCGCCGAGTTCGGTGCATATAAATGGATCGAGGCTCACAGTTTACAGCAAACGTAACGAGGCGCATGCTTGCGTATTTGGGATACTGCTTGAGGTACGCACCTACGGCCACGCCACAATACCATGGTAAGGTAGAGAGACTTCATGGTACATTGGTCCCTAGAATGCTTGCACACCTGAAGTATGCACGTCTACCGACTACAATGTGAGCTGAATCACTGATTCAAACCACCAATATATACAATGCTATACCCACCAACGAGAAGAGCTCATTCCCATACGAGAAGTTTATGGGATACATATTTCCGATAGATATGTTCAGAACATTCAGGTGTCACATCGCATACAAGAACCGTGATCCAGACGGCAAACTCGACTACAAAGCCCAGGATGGCATTCTTCTTGCGCAACCCTTGGACACGACACCGGACTGGTATCGTATATACTCACCACTGACAAAGCGTAAATACAAAGCCGAGACGTCTATATAATCGAAGATGAATTCTTTGTCTAGGAAGACAATAAATGTACAAACGCTATCACACCACCTAACACTACGAACAGTAGTACATTCCTCCAAATCGAGAATGACGATTTCCAAACAGACGCAAGGACAACATCGACAACGGAAGAGATGCTTAGCCAACAAGCCCAGCCAACTGTGACGCACAATTCAAGCAACCCAGAACAACTACAGATAACTTTATCGGCAACACAACAACCTGCTGAGAGCGAAGTATATACCGTCGAGTCGGAGGCTACTGCAGCGACTACCAAAACACAATATGATCTCAAAGCAACCATAGCTAGAAGAACGGCAGAAGGTCAACAAGTCTCTCGAGAACTGCGGGACCTCACGATAGATGATAATAATGTCGACTGGTATCACGATAGCCGTCGTAAGAGACGAACTCCTAGCAATACGCACACTGTCAATTCAGCAACTGTAGCAATGGAACCGAAAACATACAAAGGTATATATGATATGCCAAACGCAGCCGATTGGGAGGAATCAGCACGTTCGGAGATGGAGAGCTTGGTGATACAGCGCAAGGCATTCATTCTGGTTGACAACAAACCGCGAGAGAAATCATTATTCCCCCCTCGATGGGTCTAGAAGGCAAAAACGGATGAATCAGGACAAGTCACACGACTAATATCACGTGAACGTAGCAGTATTCAATGCAAAACAGGGAGTTGATTACGATGAAAGCTATGCCCCAGTAGTAGCCAAGGAAACACTCAGAATCTGTCTAGCTCTAATGGCACACTATGACATGGACATTTGGCAATACGATACACCCTCGGCCTACCTCACTCAAGAACTGGATACCCCTAGTTACATGCGGGTGCCGCAAGGATACGATCTCATCGAAAATCTATTGGACCCGTCTCAGAGAAAACTATACGAAAGGCACAAGCAAGGAGACACAAAGGTTGCATGTCGAGTTGACCGTTGCGTATACGGTCTACCACCTAGCGGACACTACTGGTTTAAAGCTATCCATCGATTTGCTATACAGCACAGTTATAAACAAGCACAATCGGATGGAGCACTGTTCATCAAACAAACACACAGTGGACCTTGTATCATTATTGCACACGTAGATGACAAAATTGTAGCATACCAGAGTAAGACTGACGAACAGAAACTAGCTAACGCAATGAAAGGCAAATGGAACACTGTTGATATGGGGCTAACTTTATGGTTTCTCAAGTGCCAAGTGGAAATACACCCTGGAAGAGTACGTCTCCATCAACGACAATACCTAAGAGAAATATTGCAAGAATGGGGGTTGATAGACTGTAAACCAGCATGGGTGCCAATTCTAGAATCGGTCTATGAAGTAACAGACAAACATGCATATCTCTCGAAAAAGGCGGCAAGCTCGGACGCCCCAACAATCACACAATACAACAAGCTAGTGGGTCAGCTACGATACCTTGTAGATCAAACACGAGTGGATATATGCTTTGCAGTTTCGATTCTAAGTCGCTATCTGATAGCACCTCAGTACAACCACTTCAGAGGTGCTAAGCGCTGTTTGAAGTATCTCGCTGGTATTCAGGACTTCAGACTCGAATACACGAACAAAGAACCAGGTATTCCCTATCTGAGTGCAGACAGTAGCTTTGCTAGCGATGTCACAACAAGACGATCCACCACCGGGCAAGTGGGCATTATAGCAAGTGCACCATTCATGTGGGGAACAAACTTACAACGGTTAGTAACAACGTCTACAGCAGAGGCAGAATACATAGCACAATATGATAGCCAAAGACGCGGTATGGGCTAGGAATCTCTTCACAGAATTCGACATTCCGCTCGTAGAACCCACTATACAGATATATCCTACCTTGTAAAACGAATGTGTACAAACTGTTTGTATTATATGTAAAAATGAAATTATAAATAATGTACACGCAATATATAACTATATGTTTGTTCATATTATTGTTCCTATCGATAGACGCCCAAGTACTTACTTGTGCGACTGTTTTTGACATAAAATATTCTGAAGTTAAGTTGAATCCCAATTTGCATTCATCGATACACATAATATTAGTAACTTACTGGCTGTTTTTAACTTTTATGCGTGATATCGTAAAAGTTGCATACCTGTGACAATTTGTATAGAAATTCATTCGCAGGATAAAAACAAAATCTGAACACTAGCACAAAGACTTTGATTATAAAACCAAAGGTGAGGTCAGAAATTAATAAATACATTTGCACTTTATTCAAAGTCTACTACATTGCTGACACTTTGAGTGTAGCCAGTTGCCTTTTAGTACGGTTGGAATATCTATTCCTCTTGGTGGGAGTATATATGCATTGCAGTTGTCATTCAGAAGTGTAACTTCCCTCTCTAGGCCTGCATGTGCAAAGGAGGTATGTATCTACGCTTAGCTACATAGAACTTCTTGCGTTGTTCAAACAAGCACTGGGCTTCAGGAGTTTCATTCCTGAAGAGCCATTTCAGACAAGTGTTGCGCGTGAGGTTCATAGCAGCTAATTTCACTTCATCAGGGGAGAGGGTATCCGGTGTAGGGCAGAATTTGACATTCAGTCCCAGGAGGTGTCGAAGGCCTTTTGGTATATCAATCGACCCTCCCAGAATACTCATGATACTGACAACGACGCACGCATTTTGTGCCTACAGACCCAGCTTAGAAACATTCGTGGACGAGTATACTTTATAATTCAGCTAGTCAAGACTGATATCGGCGCCCTGTTTAGTAACACGGCCATTTCGAAATCGTCAGAGTATAACCGGTTGTTCAATAGCTGTGTACATGCAACACTAATTGGTGACGACAATGCGTACATTGAACGGTTCCGTGGCATACGCACGGTACGGAACATTATGATGAATTATCTAGACGTGCTAATCCTCATGGGCAGCATATCAGCAACCGAGCCGACTCTAGAGATTCTGTACAAGAACGTCCCGAATGCCGTGCTTTCAGGCAAGCACGCTGAGTTTTCCCTGCAAGTACCATCAATTGGCCATGCCGGAGTCTGTTTCGTATTTAAGGACATACGCTCGGGCGTCACGGGCGTGTACGTAGGCAGGTACGTTCTGTACCGAATCAAGTCACTGATGACGGCGGTAGCGTGCATCATGTCGGCGGACCCGTCATTAAGGGGACTCGTCTTTAAGCACAGGATTTAATGTTTGCTGACAGCGAGCTGTTATGTGCGTCTGCTGATGTGGTCAAACAGTTACGGGGCGCTATACTGCACACGATTACCGCACCCCACCGGTCGTACTCGCCACTGGTTGTTACGCCTATTGAACACAGTACAATGCTGCCGTCACCATCACCCATCAATCTGTATACGGACTTGTTTTGGCAGAGCACGTTAACCAGTGCGCAGTGTGTGTTGAGACTTGCGTCACAAGTGCAAGGAACTCAGGGCCATATCAGACTCTAACGCAGAAGCAATCAAGCCGATGCAGCGTATCGCCACATCCATCACGATACACGCCTATATAAGTGTGTAGCAGCGTGCACGCTGTTTGCAAACGATTCGTGTACGGATACAAAGGTGTTTATTGAACAAATCATACAACATTGGTAGCCTGAATACCTTTGTGGCGGCGTTTTGTGCAAACACGGTCTCGGCGTAACCCGCAGTTTCGGAATCGACAAGTTGGTTAGCGATTGCACGCTATTTTTTAACACCAGTATCTTTGTAAACTAATTGGAGAACAGTCTTAACAGCGAGGCGACAGGCAAGAGGACCGCCGAGCTGGTGCGGAACACAAACATACGGTGTGTGCGGACGACAGTGATGATTTCCATGTTTATCTATGCGATGGAGTGTGCGTTTGGGACTTACTTGGGGCATAAGCACATTGTTGCGACCCAGCCGGCCTACTACGCCACCATCAATGCGATACTCAAGTTTCAGACGCGCGCCTTGTTGGGTGACCTGGTGTGTGTGAAAGGTGAGGAGTTGATGGGTGCGTTTGTCGACCAGTGTGTGATGAACCCGCACAACATTTCCCGGGTGACTCGCATTAAGGTCATGGCCAACTAGATGTACGCCGCCAGACTTGCGTTCGTCACTATCCATTACGAACAGCTACCCCTACACACGGTCCGACAGCATGCATAGGTTGGACAGTAGATTCACACCCATTCAGATCAAGTCTTGTCGGTGTGACATGTAAGACTTTGACATCAATATGGACTCCAACGAGATAGCAAGGAATTTAGCGGTCCATTTGCGGTTGACAAACAATAGAGCTGCCGTGAGTGCCCACGCGTACCTTGCCGCGGCACGCAGCCAGCTACTGAGTAGACACAAGTGGATGTACACCATGTACCTTGCACGGTTGTTTTAAGATAAAAAAGCCACACGCACACGCACACGCACGCCTACACGCACACGCACACGTACGCGATCGGGATCCGACACACACGCCCTAGGACAAGGCGGACAAGATTCAAAGTGTTGTTGATAGTGGCGATGAAGAAGTGGAGGGTGTGAAAGACATTGATGTGGGTACAGGACGACTGCGTCCAAAAAACACGCAAGTCAGGACGGTGGTGTTGATATTTGCACCAAGAAGAATCGCACAAGAGCCACCGCCAATACGGACGAACATAAGGAGTGACACTCCCACGACTACTCTGTTCACAACACATACGAACGAGCGACTAGTAAGTATATACGTGTGTATATATATGTAAAAATACACCGCCTGTACGCGGCTACAATACCGGCCTCGTTGTCGAATACAAACGACTGGGGCCAGTAAGATTCGTCGAGCTCACCGAGGATGGTTCTGGACAGCGGCTTGGTGTATGCGTCGACGGTTTTCCGAGTGGCAAGTGTAATGCCCGATGGAAGGACTGCTGCGGCGTGATGGCTTCGATGGGATATAGATTGGGTGGAAGCCGATTGAAACAGGCAATAATTACCCAAAAATAGAAAGGGGATACCTATAAATTTTAAGGTGTGGATGTCCACTAGAGGAAAAAATCTTTGGAGTCCTCGATAATCATGTACATGCCGCTAAGATTGATCTTAAATGTGACGTCAAACATGCCAGTCAAACATGCTAGTGTAAATGTACGCAGACGAATGGGCTTATGCGACGATAAGATGAGATGAAAGTCGGCGAGGTTTTGGATCACAATGACTGGGGTATAGCAGACTTCGGGATTGGCGGTGACCCAGTCGCGGGTTTCGTCCAGATTGTGCTGGAACTGGTGGCGGAACGTCTGGACAAGGTCGGACTTGTAGTTTTGCAGCTGCTTGAGTGAAGTACAAAATTGGTCCCAGAGGCCGAGGCGATTATGCGGGGCATGCTGTGCACCAACGCCCAGAAACGAAAAGCCACCGTTGTATCCAGTATGTGATACTTCACTAGTTACAGGATTATACCGCATCGCGTGATTTGTTCGATTCAGACTCACCACATTACGAATTGGTTTTATTTACATACTCAGGCTATGTGTGCTGGTGGGTGGTTTGTTTGTGGCCGACATAACAATGGTGCGCTTGTGTTGATTAACCTTCCCGGCCGACATCCCGATAGCAATACAGTGGTTGCCTTGGGATGTGTTGCAGGGGTCATATTCAATAGCCACGCTATCAATACCTGGCCGTGCTGTTCGGCGTGGTGCCCAGTGGCTATTGATTCCTGACCTTGACCAAACTCTTTCGCACAAGTACCAAGCTTGATGCTACTTGTCCCCAAGACCCAGGCCATTTCTATTTTGGAGGGTTTTTATTTAGGGGTTTAGGTTATTATTCCTTCACAAAACAAAGAAAAAGGTTCAACACGTCCATGAAGAAGATTGTGCAGTTACAGGGCAAGCCAAATCGCCGTCATCGTCATGGACCCAGCTCGTTTGCGACGAGGCTATCCACTTGGGACTGGATCGAGACAAGAAGTGCGTCAATTGTCGTTGGTCAGTCATTCAATCCGCATGAAAAAAATGAAAAAAGTGTCTGCAAATGAAAAAAATAATAATGGACCGCACTCTACAAGACTCAGTTAATCTGACATGCCTGCTCCACGAAGCGTTCAAAGAACACCCCAAGGTCACCAACCAGGCCGAGAATACAGAAGACTTTCCGGAGAATATCGAGAAAGTAAATAGTACACTCTGCTCCGTCTATCGGCGGTTCAATGCCATCACCAACCCACACAAAATCGGCTAGTCTAAAACCATACATACCCCAAACCCAGTGGTCAAGAAGCCGGTGGCTACCAAAAAAAAGGACAAAGAAGAAAGCGGTTCGTGTAAAGGATAAAGGGAAGAAAAAACAGCTGGCCAATTCCGACGACAGCGACGATGACCTGGAAGCACGGTTCAGGAACCACAAGGTAAGCCCCAATACCCTGGATTCAGACAGCGGGTCGGGGTCTGACCTTGACACAATCGGCAGGTTTGACGAGAGCGACCTGAATGGCGATATCGACAATAATGGAGACGGAAACAGCTGGCCAATTCCGACGACAGCGACGATGACCTGGAAGCACGGTTCAGGAACCACAAGGTAAGCCCCAATACCCTGAATTCAGAAAGCAGGGCGGGGTCTGACCTTGACACACTCGGCAGGTTTGACGAGAACGATCTGAATGACGAAATCGACGCTGACACGGATTCGGATGCGGATGCGAATTCCGACACCAATTCGCAAATCAAAGGCAAAAGGCCAGCATTAGGCACAGGGCCAAAAAGCCCGTTGTCGACAACAGCGGCTCCGAGACCGAGTCGGAGGGGTTGATGGCAACGGCGGCGCCCACTTTGACAAGACATCACGGACGTTGATGACGAAATGCCGACGATTTGCCAAATCGCATCATACACCAGCTCCGTGTTCCCGAGCCGTTTATCACCCCAGGAACTCAACTTTGTGCAGTTTGGCATCGCATCATACACCAGCTCCGTGTTCCCGAGCCGTTTATCACCCCGGGAACTCAACTTTGTGCAGTTTGGCATCGAGTCGACCGCCAAACTCCTCAAGCTGACCGTCTACGAAATCACCTACGCCAAGCTCAGTGGCGCCAACTCAGTATACGGCGAGCGCATGGGTGTGATTGGCGCCAGCGACCGCAAGTGCCTCAAGTACAATCCACAGTACATTGAGTGTCCCGGCCACTACGGGCATCTTAAGCTCATCTACCCCATAACCCACCCGATGAATGTCAAGTATCTACTCAAGTTCCACATGTGCTTCTGCTGCCAATGCTACAACACTCTCATTCGCCGCGAGCACCTCGACATTGTCGAAAAACATGTCGCTCGCGGCGTTCCTCAGTACTGCGAGCGCAAACAGCCCCGGTACACGTATTCAATTTCCGACTCCAACATTGTGGCCACGCGCGGCAGAAAGGGCACGGCCTCTTACAGCCGCCTATTACTGCCCGTGCACGTCATTGAAAACATTGTCGAGAACATTGTCGATACAGAAATGTGGTACTTTGGCATTGATCCGAAAAGACATGGTCCTTAAAACCCTGCTCGTAATCCCCCAGTGTGCGCGCCCCTACGCCTTTGTCGATGGCGCCATTAACGACGACGATCTGAACCTGGAGATTGTCATGTCTGGAGATTGTCAAGTCCAACCAAAAGATCCTGTCGGAAACCGAAAACGCCGAGCGGCACATCAGGTCCATGCACTTCAAGATTAAGACCATGTTTGACAACTCGGCCGGCAAGAGCCGCTACTGCAACAATCGACCGTATAAGGGTGCCAAGAGCCGTATCTGTGACTAGGGCGGTATCATATGCCAGTGCATGCTCGGTAAGTGTAATAAAGGTCCCCTTAAACCACTATCAGTGTGGAGTTAGAAATAGTTTACAATTAATTCACACGAGGTGAATTATTTGTAGACCACGTAGACAATCAAATACAAGAATAAATACACCGCACTGAGCCTCAGGGAGACTCAGTAGGTTTTAGTATCGTATTTTGATGTGTTTACTACATAAGCCCGTCAACCTTAACGCGCGCACCGCGCTGGGGCCTGATACGACGCTACCCGTCGGGTTTATTGCCATACCCGAGACCTTTGCCGAGAACCTGACGATGCCCGTCGTTGTTAGGCTACAATCGTTGTCAGTTTTGCCACCTCCCTCTTCATGATAGTGACTTGCTTCAGAAGCATCCATACATTTTCCGAGATTTCTAATCGCACGTAGGATAAGCTGATGCCCATCACGTGTACCAAGTGCTATACTATTTCTTCTGCTGAACTCGTTTTAGGTCTATTATACCATACAGATGTTCGGTTCCTTCCATCGTCAATATTTCTTTTATTCTAATTTCAGTTTTGCAGAAAAAATCCACCGCACCGACACGCTTCGGAGCAAACAATTATTTGTTGTTATTCGCGATTATGGATCGAGTACACGTTTCATTATGCGGTAACTGGCAACGTGCAAACTCACGTTTTTACTAATAAGTAATAGCAGAATCAAAACCGCCAGTTTAAAACGGTTATCGCTTTTCAATGCAGCAGCAACGTGCCAGCTAAACCCATAAGCATATCTAAGGTGATGATATCGTCATATGCTATGGTCTACCATATTCTTTTGCAGACCCACTTGTCTCCCATGATCTTACTATATAACGCAACCCTCGCATACATGATCTCATCGGTTGCAGGTGCACCAGTTTCCGATGACACGTCCGTGATCTAGCTTGGCGATGGATACATTATGATTTCCATGTCTTACAATACTGGCTCAGATAATTTCGTATGCAACTGATACAACAAAGCTGTCATCGGGATGGGTGTAGTCTAGTACGAGAGAAAAGTGGATCGGATACTTAAATACTACGTCCTGAGGAAGTATTCGTGGCTCAAAAACATCTTTCTTGGGATACTCCGGCCAGAATAGATCCAGCATTAGCAGATTCAACATTGACGTGAACTTTATTGAATTGTTGGACTCCAAGATTCTCTGTCTAATATTTTCTTTACACCGCACATCTTCCGTTCCAAACCTGTTTCGATTACTCGTATGTATGAAGACATGCCTAGAAAATGCTATACTAACTTAAAGTTACCTAATTACATTTTTGACATAGAGACGTTCGCACGAGGAGCTGTCAAAGGTTACGATTTTCATGTCCGGATTTACTTCCGCAATCTTCCTCAACCACTCCATACAACTACCGCACGGGTCAAGTGGGTTGAGCTCTGTTCGCTTCTTTTCCTGTGGCCAAATGAACTCCTCATTTTCAATTGTCAAGGCTTGGAGATCTGTTCAAACATCGAAGCATAGTGAGTAGTGAGTGATGAGTCGGGGACAGAGAAGTAACACAGTGGTACAGGGATAGTCGTGTAGATATCCACGCGCAGTGATACTATCGAACGCGTACTATCAATTGTAAAAAACTATAAGCAAATTAAGAGGGTTCAATATATATATATATATATATATATATATATATATAGTCGATTTCACAAGGGCTCTACGTTTGTGCTCGAGCTGTTATAAACGAACCGGCACGTGTCATAAGGCGTACAAAATGAGGCACAGTATTACGCTCATACAAACATACATGCACTTACTAAGCACATACTCTTATATATATACGTACCACAACCGCAAACAGAAATCGAGCCCACAAATCATACACCAGTGAGCAATCGGACTAGAGAACGAGGAGATAGTCAAGCCAGCGAGACCTACCGCTATTGAAGCGTTTGAGGGGTGCAGGGCAATCTTCATAGAAGCCTCGCGGAGGTACAACATTCATTAGCGGTTGACTGCCGGGGGGTTTAGAGGTCGCTGCTAATTTGGTACCGTCAGCGGTTGTTGGTCCAGTATTCTGTGCCACGCCTAAGTTTTATATGAAACAACGGGTAGCGGATATGGTATCATGAATTTCTATTCAGAGTGCGGGCTAGATCATAGTACAGGTCAGATCAACAAAAACAGGTCACAGGGTGCACAACCGATGCCTAATTTTTATACAAAACAACGGTAAGCGGATATGATATCATATATTTTTATGCAGAGTAGGTGATGTAAAGTATACCTACCTGAGACTATGTGATGGAATGTATACTTACCTGAGAGAACATTCGCAAGTGTATGGGCAGACCCCTTGTAGCCCTTTAACATGCCATGTTCTGTTGTCAATGACGTTAGCATTTGATTGGTATCCGTTTGATTTGTATCCTGCTCTGTACTACGCCTGTCCCTCCGTGTGGGGTTGGGTGTTACGGCGGGTGTGAAAGCATTCGCGAGTTCGGGTAGTGATATGCTCAGTATGGCGATCATGTCAAAATCTTTGCGCTTCAGCGACGGATCGGAGGCAATTGCTGTGCCGATGGCGTTTCTCTCACTGCAAAGCGAACCGGTTGGCATGGATACCTAATATGTAATGACATTAATAGATACCTGTTTTGGAATGACATTAATAGATACCTGCTTTGGAGTGATATTACTAGATACCTAATATGTAATACATAACGTTTTATAGATACCTTTTATAGAATGCCAATAAGCGTAGCCAATACAAATGCATACACTACAACCACACTGGTTCCGAGATGTAGGTAACATGCCTTTAACATTTTCCCGCTAAAAATGCCAGTAAGGTCTTGTGAATTGTGACTAACGACATATGGCTGCAGCAACGATTTAGTAAGAACTGCGTTCTTGTCTCTATCAATCCGTAGCGTGTGGCACCACAGCGATTCGGGCACAGGGACGTACACAAGCAAGCCAGACAATGTACACACACTTACCTCTATATTCATTCCGTACACATACTGCGACTCCTCTCCCGGCTTTGTATATCTCAGCACACTTAGCACAGGCTTCTTCGTTTTGCGTAGCCAGAACTCGTTAATTTCTGAGTCGCCATCCTCCACTATGCTGAGGAACTGATGCTGTATTGTGATTAAATTGTAAGTGATTGTAAAAGAATATAAACAAAGATCATACACCGTCGCAGAGCCGTATAAGGAAGACACTGACACGGCCACGGTTGGAAGGTCTCACGAGCAACCGAGCCCTCGAAGAGTGGCACAAGTGAGACATCCGACCTTATGATGGGAAGCACACAGGGCAGAAGGGTTGTTGCACTATAGAGAAGGTACATGTAATACACACACACACACACACACACACACACACACACACACACACACACACATATATATATATATATATATATATATATATATATATATTTAGATATATAAATATATATATATAGAGAGGAGATGGGATCTACGAGCTGGGATAATAGTTTTGCTAACCCTCACTAGAGATGATTCATAACACTTCTGTACGGCGGATCTGTAGGGACGTAACTCATGGAGGGCAATACAGTCATGGCATATGTTGGTATAACATGAACCATGACTTATCCTCCGAACAACACATCACTCAACCCAGTGTCACTCAGATCCGTACTCTGCAGCTACCTACATGCATTTGATATATCCACATACATGTATATGCTATAGCTACCTACATGTATATGCTATAGCTACCTACATGTATTTGCTATAGCTACCTACAGGTATTTGATATAGTGTGCGCTGTGTAGCAAATATATATTACATAACCAGTGCACACCGTCGTCATCCCTGAGATACACAGCACTCTCCCCAATCGAGATGAATGTTTTTGGTATAACTTTAACACTTGAAAAATAAACTGACACTCAGACATGCACCCATACGAACCTTATATGCCAACATCTTCTGAGCCATTCGCTTCACAGGCAGTGAGAGCGCAGGACTATCCACTGCGATGGGTGGCTGCGCGTCGACTAGATCGAAGTTGTGATACTCTACGTCCTCTTCACTGAGGGTACCGAAATGGAAGAACACCTGTTGACATTAAACCACACAGATAGTGTAACCAGAGGGTGAGGTTTAGGGACAAAGATATCTGGGTTGTACTAAGCATAACAGGTGACTATGCCATGACAGGTACAATGCGTACCTTAGACCAAGACTACTGGCTTGTACCAAGCATAGCAAGTGACTATGACTGAGACTACTGGCTTGTACTAAGTATAGCAGGTGACTAAGACTAAGACTACTGGCTTGTACTAAGCATAGCAGGTGACCATGACTAAGACAATTGGCTTGTACTCAGCATAACAGGTGACTATGACTAAGACTACTGGCTTGTACTAAGCATAAGAAGTGACTATGACTAAGACTACTGGCTTGTACTAAGCATAGCAGGTGACTATGACCAAGACTACTGGCTTGTACTAAGCATAGCAGGTGACTATGACCAAGACTACTGGCTTGTACTAAGCATAGCAGATGACTAAGACTAAGACTGGCTTGTACTAAGCATAGCAGGTGACTATGAATAAGACTACTGGCTTGTACTAAGCATAACAGGTGACTATGGCATTATAGGTACAATGCGTACCTTAGGCTGCCACATGTGTGCCACATCCGGACGGAATTGCCTCAGAGCCGCCATGAGCGCATTCAGTCGTGCAGGGGGTCCGTCACTCAGACTGACAGTTACCCGGAAACTAAAAAACAAAACAAAAAACAAAACAAAATAAATAAATAAATGAATACATATTGGTGCATGTTAGTTATAGTATTCATGCATTTTAACTGTGAAGGCTATAACTAGCACTACTAGTGGGATGCAACACACCAGGAAGTCACCTGAATAAAAGCACACATGCAAGTTATATATAGTATAGATGCTTTCAACTGTAAAGGCTATAACTAGCACTACTAGTGGGGTAGAGTATACCAAGTAGTCACCTGCCATGTGTGTGTGCGTGTGTTTGAGGTAGACTCGCGCGATGTGTGCTGTGACCAATGAAGACCGACCAACGGTAAACCGACAGACCACATACATAGAACACTCAGTCGAAGAGAAGCAAGAAAGTACTATCATATATACTATCAGAGTAGTAAAATGTATAATATAATAGCAGTGCTATCATATATATTATCATAGCGGTGCTATCATATACCCTATCATCGCAGTACTACCATACATGCTATCGTAGCAGTACTATCAAATATACTATCATAACAGTACTATCATATATACTATCATAACAGTACTATCATATATACTATCATAACAGTACTATCATATATACTATCATAGCAGTACTATCATATATACTATCATAACAGTACTATCATATATCCTATCATAGCAGTACTATCATATATACTATCATAACAGTACTATCATATATACTATCATAGCAGTACTATCCTATATACTATCATAGCAGTACTATCATATATACTATCATAACAGTACTATCATATATACTATCATAACAGTACTATCATATATACTATCATAACAGTACTACAATATATACTATCATAACAGTACTATCATATATAACATCATAGCAGTACCCAACTGCGAATCAACACGAACACTATCACTATATGACACTTAACTACAGCACATTCGCACTATTCTAAGCACTCGCACCAGATCGTTGATCTGAGGCAGATATATAACATACCGATCTGGCCATTCCTCGTCATACAACCGAGCCTGGATGAAGGAGAGTTAGTGAGAGAAGCATAGTTGAGTATAAGAGATAGCCCTGTGCAACAGAGTCAGGCATAGCCCGTTGCAGTGGGTCATACGACGATGCATGATGCTGGTATCAAAGTGCGCTTTAGAGAGTATGATATTCCGCAGCTCTCTATGTTATAGATAAACACACACACACACACACACACACACACATATATATATATATAATATATATATATATATATATATATATATTTATATAACCACCCATCAGCGTGAGAATTACAAATTTTAGCTGTTCCGGATGATACTGCAACATATGCATACAAGAGCGTCAAGAGCGTGCGTAACAATAAACAATTTGCAACCGCTCACCATGTCTCTCCTGATTTCGTAAAGTTTAGGATGCAATTCTTTTAAAAAAAACTCCACGTTGTCGCGCATTTTGAAAATCTCGGCTTCGCTGTGAATGATCTCCACCGTCAGCCCAGCGTCTGGATACAAATGCTCCAGAAAGATTTTGACTAACCTTAACAAGGGGCACGGAAAAGGAAGAGAAAGGGGGAGGGGCATAAGTGTGTGTGTGTGTGTGTGCGGAGTGAGTGAGTGTGAGTGTGTGTGCGAGAGTGAATATATATATATATATATATATATATATATATATATATATATATATATATATATATATATATATGTATTTGTGTGTACTTACACATACTTTGCTTTGCATAGAGTGATACTGCATGACACACACATCCAATGGTAGTCCATGTGACTATGTGACTGACACTTACATACGCTGCTGTTGCCTAACAGATACACACAGTAGCAGTCCATGTAACTATGTGACTGATACTCACATACTTTGCTGTGCCTAGGGTGCTGTTCTCGTATGAGCCATGGGCGGGGTTGCGGCTGTTGCCTTCTCCACAGATCAACAGAATGGTTTTACGTGCACCCACACAACGACTCATCCACAGCGGAGTGGACAGGGCTATCTGTGGGAAGTACATGGCATGCACACCCACACTGAATACAATCAGTAAAGAAGACTAGATGATATTAGTAGCCATAGCACACGAGACGGATGAGCCTAACACATAAGTACTGACAGCGTCATGGACCATTTGGCAAGTACATGGCATGTACACCCACACTGAATACAATCAACAAAGGAGAATGGATGTTATTAGTAGCCATAGTACATGAGACGGATGAGCCTAACACGTTAGTACGGACAGCGTCATAGACAATGTAGGAAGTACATGGC